>GL379919.1:160237-206403 GCA_000143925.2 Caenorhabditis brenneri | reverse complement strand
CGTTGTTGTGATTTTCTAATAGTAGAAATGAAAAATTACCACATGGAATTCTTTATGAAATTTTAACAAACGTTTAGACCGTACATATCCTGATACGTTGTTTGTGACGTGTACTTCAACTATACCAGTTTTGAGCTAACAAGGGAAGTATTTTTAAAAAGTGGTTGGGAATTGGCTGAAAATTTGCACAAATGCTCTTTTAATATGCCTGAGTTCCCAAAAAAATTTTCAGCCTCTTTTCTTTGGATGAAAATTTTTTCATATTTTTGGCTGAAAATTTTCAGACAAATTTATAAAACTTTCATATTCGCGGAAATTCGCGGTTCTGGGAACCCCGATTTGGGGTTAGTATTATTCTAAGCCCGATCCCAGTCTGTTTTACCGATTTTGGACCCATTTTCAAAAAAATCGAAGATGTAATAAAAATCTGACTTTCGAAAAAAATCGGTATATCTCTCTTGAAAATGGTTTTGGGGACGAGAAACTTGGCAGGAATCCTATTTTTATGCGATTGAACATGTCCTAACACTTTCAGGAAGTTCTGAAAAAATTCGAAAATTTTGAGTTTAGACCACACCATAAGGGTGGGTCCTTATGTGCAAAAATTTTTGAGAAATTTTTTCGAAAAATTTTTTTTCCAAACCTTTACCAAAATGTATATTAAAGTCAGAAAACCTCACCATTGAGTTTAAAGTATATGATAAGCTCGATAAGGCCTCAATTTTTGCTGTTTTTGGAGATAAATGCACTGGAAACAGCACCAAAATTCAATTTTTGAGGTCATTTCTGAAGAAAAGAGGCTAAATTTTTTGGACGTGACTTCCAACAAGGGTATCTATCAGCCCATAAAATTTGAGAAAATTCCCAACCACTTTTTAATAGTACTTCCCTTGTAAGAGATGGGGAGGGGGGAATTTGAAAAAAAAATAAACGTTTAGCCAGAGAACTAGTCGATATTCCAAAAAGTTCCCAATTCCATTCTATTTATTATTTTTATAGTTTCAGGCCCGTCTCGAGTCAACCAATGTCGGAGTTTGAAGAAGTTCATGGAAGGAAACAAGCCGCGGAGCCAGAAAGTCGTGGAATATGATAAAGATGCTGAGGATAACGATAAAATTTTGCAAAACTTCCAAGCTTCATCTTCAAGAAACCATTCGGGAGCTGAAGAGAAAGGAGTGGAAGATCTAGTTAAGGAATTCAGAAATCTGGGAGGTATACTAGAAAAAATCATTATGACTTTTAAATGAAACCTTTATTTCAGAAAAAATGACTCGAAGAAACAGCGGACCATTGGCCGAGCAGACAATCCAGCCGCCATCAATCTCGCCACTGACGAATCACACACCAGTTAATTTTTTTTTCAATTTTTTTTGTAATTTGAATTTATAATTCATCAGTCTGTCATAAATTTTCACATTAAAAGATTTCGATTTCAAGATTAAACGTTGGGGAAAGGAAAGAAATGAAAAAAAATGGAATGAAGCCAAGCTTCGTTTCGACTGTTCTCTTGCTACTAGACAATTTTTTTCAGTTTATTTTCTTCTTCTCAGACTCACTTTTTCCGGAGTCACGAGTTTCCAGTGTCTCATATCTTGGTCTTTCTAGCACCTCAGTTATCTCCTTAGATGTGCATTAATCCGTTGTTTGTTGGTGGTCAGAATTCCTTCTCGCTTGGTTCGTGTGTCTTTGTCCTGGGGAGACCATGATAATGATCTCGTTGACCTCGCCCTTCTTCTTATTTCAACGCGCATACACGTCGTCTACGATTACGTCTTCTTTCTTTTCTCCTTTCCTTCTAATTATTCTTTCACGCGGCATTTTTCCTAATTTGAATTTGAATTCGTATTTTTTCATTAACAGCTTGAAAAAAAAATAGGTCGTTTAAAGCAGAAATATGCCAGGTTTCCTTCACCGACTCAGTTTTTTTCTCGAAAATGCGCATTATTCAAAATAAATTATGAATTCTTGCTGACAATGATGTCCAAGACATTCTCCATCTGAATTTTGGGAAAATTTGTTCAGGCAAACCTCAAATTCTTCAACGAATACTTATCTTATTTTCTCCATTTACAACTTCCTTCTTTCCGTAGAAATGATGCAAACGTGCCCCACGCGGACAAAAAAGAGACACAGAGAAAGGGCCCGCACGTGACCGACGATGGGTCTCGACGCGAATAATCTTTCTTATCTTTTTAATGGAATTTTCAACCAAATTTGTTCGTAATTTTTGGAGAAATGGAAAGTAGAATTTTTTCTGAACGTTTACGTATCGAAATCTTGTTGTTTTTGTCTTTTTTCTTCTCACAACCGTGATTTTCTCTTTTCGCAGTGGAAAAAAATGAAAAAACATTTTGATTGCAGACGTTCGCTCAATTTGGCCCAAGCTCGACGTTCGGAATATGGAAAACGATGTTTTCAAGTTGCCAAAAGTATGAAATGTGCAGGAACTGATTAGGAAAGGTAAGTTTTTATTAAATCCTTCGAAGTTTGGAATATGATGTTTTCGCCTTCCAGGTGCAGTTTTGCTGGACAAATCAATGAGAAGAAAGTTTCCTTATGGTATGAGGATGGATTGGCCCCAGCGGAGAGCATCAAGAACTGGCTAAGTGAATGGAAATACGGGATTTTGTGTTCCAGTGTTTTGAAAGCATTCCCGTGGCCATTTGAGAAGGAAGTGACGATTCGATATGCCTAAAGAATGCTCAGAAACATAGAAAGTGCTGATTATCACTTCGAAAGGTACGTTTTTGGCCAAAAGCTTGATGGGTGTACAATTCTCTGGCTTCAGACGTCCCTGAGCCACCTACACAAAAGGAATTGAATTTCGAACCTTTTCTGCCGCACTACGTGCCACAAAGCCTCTTTTTGTTTAATGCTGGAGATGGAGAAGCTGGGAATGGAGAACCTGATTCATCATAGAAAAGAAGGATTGGAATGACTTACTGCTAGAATAAATCACAACGTCTCCGTATCCTGAAATAAAATCGGAAAAGACAGGAAAGGCAGTGGGAATGGGGACACAAGTTCAGGCTTCTGATGTTCACAGGCGTATGTTTCCAGTTACACCGATATCTCCTAGTGAAAGAAGTTAACGTCAAAAGAGGGTAAGAGTTTTGATTGGATTGCTATGTGACTGATTGTTATTTTGTTGCAGAGATGACCGAAACGCAGCAACTTCGGAAGAAACTAGAAATGGGAACTCATCCGCCATGAAGATACGGCAGCCTACTATTCGCATGGACAACAGGCTGGAAAAAGAACGTCACCAATGGCAGTACCTACTAGGATTAACTTGCGTCAAAAGTCTAGGTCCACAATGCACGAACAAAATGCGTCTGACTGTAACCATGGAGGGCAAAACCAATGGGATCATGTGAGGCTCTTGGCGCTTCAATTTAGACGTCATGAGATGCATAAAAAGGTAAGAGTTTAGCAGTAAAGCAAATACTGACAAAGGCTACGCGCTCCATCAATGATGCTGTCTGACAAGTTGAAAACGTTAGGCGATGGCTGCCATTATGTCGATGTGGTCTAGCTTTTTAAACGTGGCAAACCGCATCATGAATCAGGCGCGTAGCCATTTACTATTTGATGCTGGGAAAGCTGTAGTGTGACTGATTTTTTTATATTTCCAGAAATCGAGAAGGAGAAGAGCGGGAACGACAGAATCCGGAGAACCGTCGTCACCAACCAGAATATGATGAGCTACCTTGTAGTTCAACCAAGTATGTCAGAGAGAATGGGAAACCAGCGTCATAATCCTCAATTTCAAAGTGAATACATCAGATATAAAACGATGCATTCATGCCCGAACCCGCTATATAGAAAACTACAGAAGAGAGCAAACCAAATTTTGATAAAGAGCCAAAAGGAAGAAGCTCGAGGAGTCATCTCGTTCTTTTCATCTCCAAAAGAAAATAGCTGTCTATTCTTGCGACGACGTTATTAGCCTAAGATCTTGTTGAAATCACAACCAGGAATAAAAACTGAAAGATGTTGGAGTCATGAGAGCGAAAAAATGAAACCAAGAGGAATCTGCCGAACCTCGTTACTACGTTGATGACTTTGTATTACGGTGACAACACTGAACAAAAGAAGAACGGTTGGAGGAATGTTGGAATTCTGAAAGTGGTTCATAACGAGGTAAGTGTTAAGCTACACAAAATACAGCAAAATACTACGCGCCTCATCAGGAATATCGACTGATAGCTATGTAATGGTGGTCGGAATGACGACGTGGCCTAGCTTTGTCAACGTGACCTACCGCACCATGAATGGGGCGTGTAAGCTTTTGTTAAACAATTCTAATGAAGCTGCCGAATAACTAATTTTTGTTTCGTTCCAGGGAACCGAAAAGAGAAAAATTATTGATCATGTCTTCATCTCAAACGCCCCATGAAGCAAACATTTTGGAATCTGGAAAACTACAGATTGATTTGATCATGAACGCCTAAAAGAATGGGAAACTCGCATCCTGTCTCCGGTTATTCAAATTGAACCCAATGAATGTGGGACAAGACGACCAGATGGTGTGAGGCTTTTGACGCGTTTTGCCTACTGTTACGAGAACTACTCCATTTTCGACGTCATGAGACATACATAATGAGGTGAGAGCTTAGCGATATGGAGAATCAGCAAAGAACCACGCGTCACATTGATAGTGCTCTTCAACACGTTGAAAAATTTGGGCAACGGCGGTCTAGGGTTTCAGCGTGGTGAGCCTTATCATGAATGTGGTGTGTAACCACTGATGAAGTTGGCAAGTAACTAATTGTTGTTTCTTTTCCAGGGAAACCGAAAAGAGAAGAGTCAATGTTCAACCCTAATGCCACATGAACGAAGCGTTTTGGAATCTGGGGAACCACAGATTAATCTAACCGTGAACGCCTGAGAGAATGGAAAACCAGTATGATATCTGCTGCTGTTCAAACTAAACACATCGAATTTGAGACAAGACAACCAGATCATGTGAGGCTTTTGACCTTTTTCGTCGCCTGTCAAGCGTATTACTTCAACTTTGGCATTACGGGATATTGATAATAAAGTGAGAACTTAGCTCTAAGAAAAATACAGCAAAAGAGTATGCACCCCATCATTGATGCTGTCCCACTAGTTAAAAAAGTTGAACAAAAAAAAATTCAGCGACGATGTGGTCTAGTTTTCTTAACGTAGTGAGCGGTTTGTAGTCATTTGCTATATGATGTTGGGAAGATTGTCATGTGATTTAGTTTTGTTCTACTTTCAGAAGTGAAGTCGATGTGTCTTTGAGCAACTCGATCGCCTCTGAAACCAAAAGTCTTCGATGTCGAGAATTGAAGTATGGCCTCACTGAGAACACCAAATGAAAAACCATCGTCACCATCCTCAGATATCAGGCAAAGCATACACGACTGTCACCGCTATAAGAGAAACTGGAGCAACGAGTGGACTCAATGCTGTTTATAAAAAGAAAGGCAGAAACTTCATAAGTCATATTTTCGTTCACAGTTTGGAGAGGAATCAATCGACTTTCGCTACGATGTTGATGACTTTGAAGCGTGGTAGAAGTACTGGACAAGAAAAAACCACAGGAAGAGTAGCCGCTGAAAGTCGCAGAACCAATTGAAAGACGTTGATCCAGATGGAGTTGAAAACATTGTCAGAGGAACAAATGCTATTAGCATTTTGATCGACCTGCTTTGAGTCACTTCTCTTTCTATCTAGCCCAAGGCGTGAACATTTTTTATCAATGGTCACAGAAATGGAAATAATCAAGAGAAGAGCCATACGCTAACCAATTGGCCGGTAAGTTAGATCATGATGTAAAATCTTCCCTAAACGTTTTTTTGCAGAAATATGTTGTCTGACGGTGTCCATGTTCTTTTCTTCTTCTTTCACTGAAAGGATGGACTCCGAGATTATCCGCGCATTCTCGATCGTTCTGAGTTTAGCTAGAACGTGTTGCCATCTGAATTCTGCCTTGTGGAAGCGGGAACTCGGAAGAAAGCTTCATTATCCAATTTTTCGACCGACGGATCTGAATGACTAATGTCCGAGTATTCTGTGATAGCCTTAAGAGTAACCAACTCATGGAAGCTTGTTGCTAGTTCCATTCAGGTTTTATATTGCTGTCAGTTCACACAGAAACTTTGGATACTCTCCGACTATCCTATTTTTTAGATAGCAAGCTGCTGACAAGGATCACGCTCTTGTGTCTTTCATGAAACGTGACAAGGAGGCTACATTGTCGTCAACGAACATCGCACATTTATTTCCTGCTACAATCACCACATGCAACAACTGAAACAGAATATGTCTACTTTATCAAAGGCAACCCCGACCCAAACGAAAACGATCAACATTTGACAAGCGAGTCATCACCATGAAGAAATCGAGAAAATTCAAAAAATGTCTGGATATCGACTCGTATCAGGCTATACGGATCAGCGGGAGGAGTAAGTTCCCAACACCGTGAGTTTTAGATTTTGTTGGAAACAACTAAAGTTCTTGATGAATGGTTTCTCGGTATTCCACGTGTTGTAAGTGGCTGTCTCCTGGTACTAAAAATCATTGTCTTTATTTCACCTGAATGAATAGTCAAGATTCTCTAATTTTCCAAGAGTGTCTTCTCCGTTTGTTTTGTTGAATTCCAGACATGAACAAATCACTGATACTTTTGGTCAACTGCCAGACAAGGAAACGCTTGAGAACAAGCTTTATTTTTCAATCTGTAACCACAAAAACCGGTTCTACTGTAGTTGAACGGACCCAAGCCACTTTTAAAAATTGGTTGGACACAAGAGAGGGGCCCAGAAGTTGGGTGGACCCAACACCGGGCCGATGAAATTTGTGTTTCGGTCCGGCCCGGCCCTTCACAAATATGGGGTGAACCCAAAGTTTCAAGCAGATTTTTTCCATATTTTTTTGTATTTTTATTGTTTTCTTGATCTGCCGCTAATATTTTATTTCAAAACGGAAAAGAAACATCAAAAAAATTAGAGGATAGAGAATGCTAAAAAATATCGGACCTCTAAAACTAAAACGTGGTAATGATGGACGCCGTGTGAACAGTGGACGGGACTGTGGTGTGCTGCGGTGGGAAGCTGGAAAGGCAGTTTTCATCATCTCAAGAAGATCTCCTGAAAATGTTAAAAAAAAATGGTTGGTTTGTTGGAATAACAACTTACTCATCCGATTTCCATTCATTCCTGATACGGCGTCCAGTAGTTCCGAAAGCGGGTATCTGCCTAAAAAAGAAAAATGAATGTTTTCTCCCAAAGCCTGTTGAAGCAACTCATTTGCTCTTTCTCGGATTTCTTATTGTCTTTGGAATTGGCGGAAGCGGTTCCTCATCCTGTATGGACATTTTTCAGTTTAAGCTGAGGTGTCAAAATTCATTTAGACCTAATAGCCATTTTCTAACCTGTCAACCAAAAAGAGATGTTTTTCTGCTCTTTTTTTTAACTTTTATGAATTGAAAAACAAAAAAACCAAAACAACTACTCATTCATCTTCTATAGTTTCATTCACTGAGGAATAAAATTTTTCAATGGAGTGAAGATAGTGTGGGCTACATCTCATCCGAAATAAAATCGAATCATTTACCGATTCAGAAACCATCGAATTCTCAAGTTGGGGAACTCAATCGAAAGATCGTTTGTTTAAGATTTTCACTAACCTTATTAGCATTCATAAAGTTTTCGAATATTTTCAATTCATTCTCAAACAACTTCCAATACTAACAAAATGTCAGAAGGTCTTCATCAGGACTTCTTTTTTCCTTTCTTTCCTGTAATTAAATCATTTTTTTTGAATTTTTCTTTCAAAATTTTGAATGAAATACACACCTTTTACATGGGCTCTCATCGGGTTCTATTTTCATGCAGATGCAAAACGAATCTTCTCTTTCCTGCCGTAGCACTGATGGTCTTATGGTGGAGGTGCATAGGAGCTGTGGAGGTCGTCCAAGACGTTGTAGTAGACTTTTTTGGTCTGGAAAAACTTTTTTGGGTTTTCTGGAACGAAAATAGGGTAGCCGGAGTCCTCGAGGCCGCCAAGGGCCCCAGTAGAGCTAAAAGCAAAGTTTCCTAGTCCCAGAGCTTCAATTTGAGCCCCATATTGCACAGTTTTACTCCATTTTGAGGTTTGATCTACACACACTAACCGCAAAGCTCTCAAAACTTGAAAATCAGTCGAATTTTCCCAAATCTGAGCAAACGGGGGCTCATTTTGGAGCTTTAAAGCTCCTGTGTTTGGATTTCGGTGCAGTTTTCATAACCGAGTGCGTCACGGTCGTTGATTTGCCTGTGTGTGGGGCGAAGCTCAACATAAAACTGGGATAGGAAACACGAAGTTCAAACTGGAGCTGAGCCTCTCAGGGAGATCATTTTGAGGGTTTAGAAGAGGAAAAAAGTTGATTTTTGGAAGAAAAAGAGAGAAAAAAAAAGATTCACCTGTTCGCTGAGTTGATTGTATTTGAATTGAACGGTGGATGGCATCATTGAAACGATTGTGGAGGTGAGAAGTTCTGAAAAGAAAAATTGGGATAGATGGGTGGAAAACCGGGAAAAATTTCTCGTTCTTGATCAAGTACCTAGACACCCATTTCTTCTCTCAAGAACTATTGAAAATATAACTAACCTCTTTTTCTCATGTGCAGTGCTGGGTACGAAGATGAGTTAAACTTACATTAAAATGTTGAATTCAAAAAAATACAAAAATTCAGGAATAAACAAAACTTTACAATAAAATATGTTTACAAGATCCAAGAAAAACTTCAAAAAAATCAAAAATTAACAGGTTCAAAATCCATAGAACCAAATGATAAATCACATTATAGCTAGTACGCAAAACTTCAACAAATTCTACTAACAATATGTACATTCAAAAAAAATCTGTGGGGTAACTAGCAGAAAAGAAACTATCAAATAATGACAGGGTACCCACAAAGAATCACAAAAACTATAACACTTCTAATAAAATATGTACACTCAAAAAATCATGGAGGACATGACGGAAAAAGTCCGAATTAATTTTGTTACAAAAAATTAATGTAGGATATTGTCGAAACAGGGCATACTACAAAACACATTCTGGGCATCCAACAAAAAATGCTACAAAACATTAGCAAAAAAGAAACTATTAAAAAAGGACAGGGCACAAACACAAAGAATTACAAAAACTATAACATTTTTAATAAAACATGTACATTCTGAAAAATCTATGAACAATAATGACTCTGGTAGTGATGAACATGAATCTCCTACAAAAAATTAGATATAGAATACATGATTCTGAACTGGTAAGAGAAAATCTCCTAAAATGATGGTAAGTACAATAAAAATTACAATAAAATCTAAAAAAAAAAAAGCTCCACAAGTCCCAAATAATTATAATAGTGTTAAGCAATGGAAGATATGTCGGAAAAATTCGAATCAATGTTATTACAATAAAAATTAAAGACGGATGTTGTCAAAACAAGCGATACTACAAAAGAGACTCTGAGCGTCCAAGAAAAAATTCATTTTAAAACTAAAATATCAAGCATATATGGGAGCATATAAAATTTCAAAAAATCAAAGGAGGATAACTATGGGGTAGGCCACTAAAAACCGAGTAGCCAACAAAAAACACTAAACTAGGTAAGATGAAGACATAGAAAAAAATTAGATACAAACTGAAATTCTAAAACAAAATAATTATAGAGATGATTGGATGAAACGTAATTTTTACAAAAAAATCAAAGAAACAGGGCATACGGCTTATTCGAATTTCATCAGTTACGGTCTGAAACTACAAAACCTAAAAAAGAGATACAAAACAGAACAATGGTTAATTGGTTCTGGATAAACAGGGTCAGTGAATAGAGAAAGGGAATGTAAACAAAAAAATCAGAATGACAAAAAAAACAAATGAAATTCAAAAAAATCAAAAAGGGAGGCCCTAAAATCCAAAGAGCCAGAAGAAGGTCAAAGGTACAACATTGGACGAAAATCAGTGACAGAAAATTAAAATTATGGTCATCGGGGTCTAGGCTAGAAGGCCATAATATCAGTTTCCTGTCATTGAAAAGATAGTGAACTACTCCAAAAAAACTGAATGATTTCTCGGATAAGATTTTGTTGGAAATAGTTTACTACCTACAGTACTGTTTAAAAGTTTATGAGCACTCACAATTTTCAGTCGCTTTGAGCTGATTAAGGCTGATTTTGAGCATTGGCTACGCATTCAAAAATATTCGAAGCAATAGAAAAAAAGTTTGACTGCTTGGCTCATGCCTGAAGTTAGCTACAATCAGTTTCAAAACGATAGTGTTCATATACTTTTGAGAAATATAGTACCCGAATGTCACTACCGGTGAGAAGGAGATTTGACTTCACATAGTTTTTGGAAATGTGCCTTCATGAGTATGAATCCTCAAAATCTTGCTTTCAGATCTTTGAAAATATTGATATATTTCTTCTAAATGAATAAAACCTATCATAAACATTAGAATTTTCTTTTGCAGATTTTCAGGCTGATAAAACCTAATTTCATGCATAACTCACAACCGACAAAGGTCTGTAAACAAGTATTACAAATAAGCACTCAGAAGAATGTACATATTCTCCGAAAATCGAAAACTAAAAACTATAAGCCAAAACAGAAAAATTCTTCTCACAAGTAGTGTCTCTCACTGACCGGAAAAAATAAAATGATAGTGAAAAGAAACCGACCCAGTTGTAAGCAGCTGATAACGGCCGGAGATATATAACAACTGGACAAGAGGGTGAAGAGAATGTCCAGGGCAGCACGGCCAGGTGTCTTATCAGTTTGACATAACTGCTCCGACAGCAATTCGGACATAACAACTGACACCGCCTTGATTTTCCTATTTCTTTGCTCCTCCTCATTTTTCTCCAGCGCGTCTGCTTCCCATATTCATTTCATTTCCATCTACATCATGAGGTAGTCCCCACCGTCATCCGGGGCTCCCATTTTTTTTAAAATTTTTTCAGTTTGACTCTCCTGGATTTGAAGGTCTCTGAATTAATTCTAATTTTGATTATTTTTAATTTTTAATCCCTATTTATTCTTATTCGGATTCTATATTTTGAAAAAAGCCACAAGAGGAGACCTGTTCAACAACACTCCGGTCAATGGGACCTCCAACAATCCCTGTCGCTGTTCAGGTATGGTTTTCCAGTTATTTTTATTAAATTACCTCGTTTTATTCCAGATCTAGCTCAATCAACCAGAAGATGTCCAAACCCTTATCCTACAAAATCCAGAGGGACAACAAGGAAGAAGGCTCAACTTCTGCAAATGGTGAGTTTTTTTTATAGTAAAAATGATTCTACTGTAGTTGAATGGACCCAAGCCATTTTTTGAAATTGGATGCACCCAACAGAGGGGTCAAAAAATTGGCTCTTTACGTTTTTAGCGGTCCCAGGACCAGTTATGGAACCACTGGTCTCAAAAAAAGCACTGATTTTGAGAGAATCATCTGGGGACCACTGGTCCCAAGATGGAAAACTAGTTGAAGCATCGAAAACATAGTACTGGGAATGTTTTTATTAGAAAAAAGTTCTTCTGCCAGAAAGCCTTCGAAGTCCTGCTCACGTGCTGCTCCTGTGCCTCCAGTAGCGTCGGATCCATCCGCTAGCAAACATTCAAAGTCCCGATCAAGTTCTGCTTCTGTGGATCTCGAAGCATCAACCTCTCTTGCCAGAAAGCTTTCAAAGTCCCGCTGTTAGAGTGTTGGGAAGAAAAATAAATCTTGATTATTCTCTAATAAAAATATTCCCAGTACCATGTTTTCGACGCTTCAACTAGTTTTCCATCTTGTGACCAGTGGTCCCCAGATGATCCTCTCAAAATCAGTGCTTTTTTTTTGGGACCAGTAGTCCCATGACTGGTCCCATCTCATGATTTTGCTACGGGACCAGTATCAACGTTTTGGGACCACCAATGACTCATTGAGAACCCGTTTTTGTGTGATTTTTTGTTTTTCAATACTCGATGAAGTACAAGACATTACGCTCGAGAAAAAAATAATAACTTTTTTTGAAAAGAGAGCAGATTCTCGAAGTTTCATTCTAATTAATGTTCATTTTGGGTCCACCCAATTTTTAGGTGCCCGTCTTGGGTCTATTCAATCTTTTGATCTTTCTCTTGGGTCCACCCAACTTTTTGACCCCTCTGTTGGGTCCATCCGATTTCAAAAAAAGGCTTGGGTCCATTCAACTACAGTAGAATCGTAAAAACTTGTCAGTTTCGAACTTACTGAAATTGAAAACCCGATTTTCATTGAATTTCTTTTCAGGCACGGAACAACCACCATCCAAAAAGCAAGTCGGAGCAGGGATGCCAGAAAATTTTGCGGCTACGTCCAAGGAAAAGTCCAATTACTTTCGCATCAAGCCTGCTAAGTGTTTGACCGTCGACCGTCCAAACGCTCTTCCGATCTCAACCAGCGACGATACTCTAGCCTCTACATTTGGTGAGGTTTTTTTTCACAATCAGTAGAGATACCACGGAGCCTTGAAAACTTGAAAAAAAAGAAAAGTCGAATTTCATGTATACATTTTTCAGATCTCCAATCACAACCGGTCCGGTCCGACTCATAAAATTTTTATATTTTTGTTGGCTCTTTTTTAGTAATTTAATTAGGAATGGGGAAAAATTGAATAAAGTAAATGATCATTTCCACTGTTTTTATTTGTTTCATTCGAGTTGTTTCTGGTCGATAAGTTTTAGGTCTTTCTGAACTCTTCCCCAAATTCTTCAGGATTTTCAAACTTTCCGTATTGAATCACTTGGTCCTCTTAATTCTTTGAGAACTCTTTCTTTTTGCTGTTTGCCGGTGGTCAGAATTTCTTCTCGTTTCTTTTTGGAAATAGTGTCTCTCACTGACCGAAAAGGAAATGATAGCGAAGAAAAACAATCTTGTTGTGGGCAGCTGATCGCTAGCAAAAAGAGATATAACAAGTGGAGAAGAGGGAAGAGAGAATGCCAGGAGCAGCACAGCCAGGCGTCTCTTATTGATTTCGAGGTAACTGCTCCAGCTGCAATTCGGACATTTCAGCTGACGCCGCCATGTACTTTCTGTTTCTCTGCTCTTCCTCCTCTCCCTCCAGCGCTTCTGATTCTCATATTCCTCTCATTTACATCAACAACATGAAGTAGTCCCCACCGTCATCCGGGGCTCCCTTTCTTATAATTATTTCAGTTTGACTCTCCCGGATTTGAAAGTCTCTGATTTAATTTTATTCTTGATTATTTCTAATTTTATATTGTCTATTTATTCTTATTCGGAATCAATGTTTGAAAAAAAAGGTGGTTGATTACAACATGGTTTATATATAGTGGAACCAAATTGTGTTCAGATTTCCTACCGAAGAAAAGATGAAGGAGGCGTGCAGATGGAGGAGGAGCAGTTTTTGGTTGCTTTGTGGGAGCCGGAAACGTAAGTGATTTTTCTGAAAAAATAGAAGAAAAATGTCAATTGCGAACATTTAGATTAACCAGAAATTGCTGCTAAAACGCAGATTGGCTGTCTTTTAATTGAAAAAAAAAAAGAAAATTATGAAAACTGCGAGAATTTTTTGAAATCATTTATTCTGAGTTGGCTTCTGGCAATCATTTAAATTATGTCACAAAAACTAATCTGCAACAGTTTTCTTTAAATTTAATTTTTGTTTTTAGGAAACAACGACTAACGCCAGTACGGACACAAATAGAAAAAGACTTAGAAGAGGCTCTGTACAATTGTTTTATATTTTTGTTTACTCTTTTTCGTAATATAATTAGAAGTGGGGAAAAATAAAATAAATCGTATCAACTGTTTTCATTTTCATTTCAACTGTTTTCATTTTTTTCGTCGAAGTTGTTTTTGGTCGATAGGTTTTAGGTCCTACACAACCCTCTTCAGTCTCCAGGGTTTTGAAATTCTTATTGTCGAATTAATTGGTTCACTCTTTTTTTCGGCTTTTTTTTCCTCTCGTTGTTTACAGGTTGTCAGAATTCCTTCCTGTTTCTTGTCAGAAATAGTGTCTCTCACTGACCAAAATATAAAATGATAGTGAAGAGAAACCAGCCTTTTTGTGGACAGCCGATAGCGGGTGGAGAGATATAACAACTGTGGAAGAGGGAACAGAGAATGTCCGAAGCAGCACAGCCAGACGTCTCTTATCGGTTCCGAGAGAACTGCTTCAGCTGCAATTCGGACATTCCAACTGACACGACCACGTACTCTCTATTTCTCTGCTTCTCCTTCATTTTTTCAGCGCGTCTGCTTTCCATATCCTTTCATCTCCATATACATCATGGAGTAGTCCCCACCGTCATCCGGGGCTCTCTTTCTCATTATTATTTCAGTTTGACTCTCTCGGATTTGAAGGTCTCTGAATTGATTCCAATTTTGATTATTTCTAATTTCAAAACCTTTATTTATTCTTATTCGGATTCAATGTTTGAAAAAAAGGTGAGTTATTTTAACATAATTTAAATAAAGCGTGACCAATTTGTGTTCAGAACTTCTACCGAAGGAAAGATGAAGGAAGGGTGTAGATGGAGGAGGAGCAGCTTTCAGTTGCTTTGTGGGAGCCGGTAAGTGATTTTTCTGAAAAATAGGAAACATTTCAAGTGCGATCATTCAGATTAACCTGAAATTGCTGCTAAAAACGCAGATTGGCTGCCTGTTATCGAAAACATGAAAATTATGAAAATTGTGCTAATTTTTTTGAAATCATTTATTCTGATAAGTTGGCGGCTGGCAATCATTTGAATTATGTGACAAAAACTGATTTGCAACTGTTTCTAGTTTTATTATGTTTTTTTTTTGTTTCAGGAAACAACAACTAACGCCAGTACGGACACAGATGGAGGAAGACTTTGAAGAGGCCCTTTACAATTGTTTTATTTTTTGTTTACTCTTTTTTGTAATATTCACCGACAATTATATAAATCCACTGAACCCGACAATCATTTCGCCTGTTTTTAAACGTTTCGTTCAAGATCTTTTTTTGTCGAAAGATTTCAGTTCCTACTGCACTCTTGCTCAAATTCTCCAGGATTTTCAAACTCACCGTTTCCAATTACTTGGTTTTCTCAATTCTTCGATAAGTCCTTTCTCTCGTTGATTGCCGATGGTCAGAATTTCTTCTTTTTTTTCACAGAAATAGTGTCTTTCACTGAACAAAAGAGGAAATGATAGTGAAGGAAAACCGACATAGTTTTGGACAGCCGATAGCGGGCGGAGAGATATAAAAAGTGGAGAAGAGGGAGCAGAGATTTTCCAGAGGAGCACACCCAGTCGTCTCTTATCGGTTTTCAGGGAACTGCTCCGGCTGCAATTCGGACATTTCCGCTGGCACGACCACGTACTCTCTATTTCTCTGCTTCTCCATCTTTTTTTTCAGCGCCTCATCTTTCCATATTATTTCATTTCCATCTCCATCATGGGGTAGTCCCCACCGTCATCCGGGGCTCCGTTTCTTATAATTATTTCAGTTTGACTTTCTCGGATTTGAGGGTCTCTGATTTAATTCTTATTTTGATTATTTCTAATTTACTTATTTTTATTCATTTTTATTCGGATTCAGTATATGAAAACAGAGCGTAAGTTTTTTTGAACAAAAGTTTTTTTTTGAAAAAAAAAAATCTATCATAGTTTTGTTTAAAATGACATCTACTTTCGATTTTTTCGAACAATAAAAAAAAAGTCAAGTGCGATCATTTAAGGTTTAGAATGCGTTGTAACACATTTACAGCTACCCGAAATTGCTGCTAAAAGTGCAGATTGGTTACCTTTTTTATCGAAAATTTCACTTAAGTGTGCCAATTTTTTTGGAATTGTTTTTCGTCATTCTGATAAGTTGGTTGCCGACAATCATATAAACTATGAAACAAAAACTTATTCACAACTTTTTTTAATTTTCTTATATATAGAGTACCGGCAATATTTATACAAACACCACGTGAAAATTCAGTTCAGTTTCTTCTGAGAATTTTTTTTGAAGACAAACTTTGAGAGGTCATATCTTTAATGTCAGATGAGATTTTAAAAAAGAGTTGTCAACTAATGAAAACTGATGATTTTAAAGTTATCAGTTGACCGTTTTTGATCCAACCCGGTTCAGGAATTACACGACATGCAATAAAAACATTACCTTTGGAAATAGGGCAGCCCAAAGCAGACCATCCTGGCTGAAAATGATCTTATCTCAAAAACCGTTGAAGTTAGAAAAAAGTGATCAACTGAAGATCAATAGAGCATACAATGGTCTACATTTTTGTAGTACATAAAATTTTTCTAGCTATCATGACTGTCGAGTTACAGCCTACAGAAATGACAAGTATGTGACTATTTTCAAAACTTGTCACTTTTGTCAGCTGTAACTCAGCGGGTATTGTAGCTGGAAAAATGTCAAGCACTGAATGAATGTAGAAAAATGCATGCTTTATTGATTTTCAGTTGATTACTTTTTTCATACTCCGACGGTTTTTGAGACAGGATCATTTTTAGCACGGATGGCCTGAAGGTTGACCGATTGGGGTCAAACCTTCAGACCATAGCCTCTAGGTAAATTTCTCATCTCACGGCTTGTAATTTTTGAACAGTAAGGGATATCAGAAAATGGACAACTAATGGCTTGGACATTTTCAATGTTTACACATTTTCTTGGTTGGCAACTTTTTTATATCTTATCTGACTCTATGGTCACTCAAAGTTGGTCTTCCAATTTTTTCTGCACAAAATGGCGTGAATTGTCATCTGGTGTTCGTATAAACGGTACATTATTTTTTGATTCAAACTTAAATAGTTTCAGATTCAGCTTCAATTCCACAACATCGAAGCTGTTTGAGAAAACTAATCTCTCAGGAGTTCCCAAACACTCAACCTCGACTCAGACGAACAACTTGGCAATTCAATGTCCGGAGCAATTGGTAATGAAGGAGGAGGTGAAGAAAAGGGACATCAACAACAACAGGAGAGGAGAAAATCGAACCAAAATGATGATGATAGAGAAGGTGAGTAGGAGAAACTATAAAAATTTGATTGAAATTGATGTTTGCCATTTTTTGAAAAGTAGAAACAGACTAATTTTAAGTACAACAACTATCAATCATTCCTTATTTTTCCAGGTGCTACTCCACCGCAACAACTAATAGGAAAAAAACTCAACGCTCACTGCTATTGTCAACTATTTATTTTTTTCACAACGATTTTTTGTATATTTTGTGCTCTCTGTGATTGCTCATTTTCATTTTCTTCAATTTTCTTGTATTGTCTGTGATTATTTTAACACATTTTTCTCATGTCTTTCTGCATTCTTTTTTTTAGGAAATAAACTTGCATAACTGAAGTAAAATAAATTTTTTTTCGAAAAAAAAAGTACCTGCTTCGTCTTTTTTGATTCCTACCGATACACTTTTTGTCGAGAGGAACAGTGTAGGCAAATGCTTTAAAATTGTCTCAGGGGCCTAAAAACATGGGAACATGTCAACTTCCTAGTAAGCCAGGTATGAGAATTGACAGGTCTAGATGAAAATAACAGTTTCTATAGTTTTTTTATTCATATTTCCAGATAGACTATCCTTAGGACAGTCTGTCCGGATTGGACCCGGAGTTCGACTTGAAACCTAAAAAAAATGAAAAAAAAACCGACTTCCTTGTATCCATTCCTCAGATCTCCAACGACCATCGACTTCCGCAACATCTTCAGCATCTGATGCCAAAGGAAATGATAGCGAAGGGTAACCAGCCTTGTTGTGGGCAGCCGATAGGAAAAGAAGGAAGAGAAAATGCCCAGAGCAGCCCAGCCAGGCCTTATCGGTTCCGAGGGAACTGCTTTAGCTGCAATTCGGACATTTCAGCTGACACCGCCACGTACTTTCTGTTCCTCTACTCTTCTTTCTTTTTATCCAGCGCCAGGCACGACTATTTTGAGAATAAAATCATAAGCCCACATCATCATATTCGTCATTCTAATCCCTTTCAAATAACATCATCTGCCCACTCCTTTTCCCCCTGTTTCATAGAACACATGATAAAGGCGAGAAGCCGCATGACGACCAGAGATTAGCAGGCAGCTCCTCCTCCTTTTCCGCCAGCGCTTCTGCTTTCCATATCCTTTCATTTATTTTTACATCATGGGGTAGTCCACACCGTCATCCGGGGCTCCCTTTTTTATAGTTATTTCAGTTTGACTCTCCCGGATTTGAGGGTCCCTGAATTAAATCTTATTTTGATTATTTCTATTTTCAAAACCTCTATTTATCCTTATTTGGATTCAATGCTCGGAAAAAAAGGTGGGTTTTGAAATTGTGAAATTATAAAAAAGTGTGACCAATTTGTGTTCAGATCTTCTACCGAACGAAAGATGAAGGAAAGGTGCAGATGGAGGAGGACTGACCATGTAAGTGATTTTTCTGAAAAAAAAAATAGAAAAAAAATGTCTAAAGCGATCAATTAGGTTACTTAAATTTGCTGCTAAAAACGCAGATTTTCTGTCTTTTTATTAAAAAAATTATGAAAAATAAGAAAATTGCGCCAATTTTTTCGAAATTATCTCATTCTGATAAGTTGACTGCCGACAATCCTTAGGATTATGTGACAAAAACTAGTTGGCAACTGTTTTTAGTGTTATTATATTTCTTTCAGGAAACAACAACCAAGATAAGTGCGTTCACGTTCGGAAGAAGACCTTGAAGAGGCACTGTACAAGTTTTTTTTATTGTTAATTACTCTGTTTTGTAATTTAATTAGAGATAGAAAAAAAATGGAATGAAATCATTGTTTAATCCGGTTGTTTTCAAGGTTTCAAGCATTTTATTATTTGTTTGTTTCGTTCAAGCTGTTTTTCTGGGGTAAGATTTCAGTTCCTACCGAACTCTTGCTCAAACTTTTCAGGATTCTCAAATTCCAATTTTTTTCGAACTTCGGGTCTAGTCCGGATGGAGAGCCCTAATATTGCGGCAATGTGTCACGATTATTTTAAGAACAAAATCATAAACCCACATCATCATATTTTGTTATCCTAATCCCTTTTGAATAACATCACCTGCCCACTCTTTTCCTCCTTTTTTTTATAGAATACGTGATGAAAGCGAGAAGCTGTATGACGACCAGAGATTAGCAGGCATTAGATAAGCTCCCTCTTCCTCTTTTGAATTACTCACGCCACCACATTACTCATACCACCAGCAGAACACGCCTACCATCAGATATCCCGACAACTTAATCATGCAACTCTTGATGTCTAGTAAATGTAATACCAGCGGAAGAAATGAAATGCCACTTAACCCGATATACTGCACTCTTGCTCAAACTTTTCAGGATTTTTGAACTAATATTGTCGAAATACGGGACTGTGGGGTGGACTCAAAATGAACATTAATCAGAATGACATATTGAGAATCTGGTCTTTTTTCAAAAAATGTTTTCACTTCTTTTCTCAAGCGTTGTGTTTTATACTTCATCAAGTTTTGAAAACAAAAAATCACACGAAAACGGGTCCTCAATGAGTCATCGCCGTTCATTGGAATTTTTGGGTCCACTCAATTTTCAGGTGCCCGTCTTGGGTCCATTCAATTTTTATATCTTTCTGTTGGGTCCATTCAATTAAAGTAGAACCTTTTTTTTAATCTATTTCACGAATTCTTCCAAAAAAACAGATTGATTATTTGAATTACCAAGTTGTTATCCAATCAACAAGTTCAACAATAATACAGTTAAAAAAAACAAATGATCGATTGAGAAAAAACAATACATGTTGATAAAATCGCTTAAAATTTGCGTCCAACCTTGAGAATCTTCAGTCTCCACCAAATTACCCCCGCAAAAAGATGACAGTTCTGAAAGAGAGAAACATTGCGAATTCTTCCAGAATTTTCCTTTTTCTGCAAAGCTTGAAGGAGCTGTTATACTATAGAAATCGCCAACAAGATGTTTTACCATGGATTGAAACTAGGTGGGTTACATCAAAAATTCTCTTGGAGACATGCTCGGAAATTTGATTCAGGTCACGTAATCGGCGTCAAAAGTCGTAGCTTCGTCCTCTTCTTCAATGTTAATTTTCACGTTGTTTTATTCCCTCGCTCTCAGAAACGGGTGCTAGAAAGTAAATTCTATCTTCGAAATGATCACTTTTATGAAATTTTATCGACTTCAAAATTTTCCTACATGCGATTTCAACTAATTTATAGTTGACCGTTTTCCAAATTTTAGTCTGTGAATTTATTTTCGCGGACCGGAAAACACGCGGACACTGCTTGTTTTCGAACGCCGTGGGATTTTATCCTCGAATTATTGGCTCCGCGACATCTCGAAACCCGACATTTCGAAACCGCGACATTTCGAAACCACGACATTTCGAAACCGCGACAATTCGAAACCGCGGCAATTCGAAACCCGAAATTTCGAAACCCGACATTTCGAAACCGTTGAAAATGAGGCTTGGAATTTTCAAATGTTTCGACTCGATTTTATACGATTTTCTGGAAAATTAGAACAAAATAAACATTCAAAATTATTTTTTGAGAAAAAAATTTGACCGAAAAATGTTTTCGAAAAAAAAAACTTTTCAAAAAAAAAATTGAAATTTTATTTTGTTCTAATTTTCCAGAAAATCGAATAAAATCGAGTCAAAAAATTTATTTCAAACCTCATTTTCAACGGTTTCGAAATGTCGGGTTTCGAAATGTCGCGGTTTCGAAATGTCGGGTTTCGAGATGTTGCGGTTTCGAAATGTCGTGGTTTCGAAATGTCGCGGTTTCGAAATGTCGGGTTTCGAGATGTCGCGGAGCCGAATTATTCCCCCATCCTGAAGAACTATCATATTTATTACTGTTTATTTTTGGGCATTTTTTGAAAATCAAAAAACCTTCCACTTTCAAGGAGATCTTTGAAGAAATGTATCGTTCGTGCATTGACAGCCTCAACGATACTTATCTCTCCCTTTCCTCCCAACTCGCCCGTCTGTTCTCAATCAATCGCTCCCTCATATAAACCATTCGGAGAAGAACCACGACTCACTCTTTGTGGATGGAGAGAGAACAACGTATCGGCCAAATGGGCAAGTAAAGACTGTTGTGCATTGAGAGAAATAGAGAAAAAAAGGGTAATAAAAGCGAAAAAGAGACGGATGCCCCGGCATTCGTCATTCTGTTTTCCTCACGCTCTTTGTTAGGGTGTCCCGTCTTGCTATGATTATTTCTAATTTCTAATTATTATTTTATATAATCTGATATTTAATTATTATAATGTTTCAGAATTTAACGGTGAGTTTTATTTCTTTTTCGGGTTCCTTAAAAATGTCGAAACTTTCTGACTTTCTCGTTTTTTGAAACTGCAGAAATTGTACCTTAGTACTGAGAGTTTTGGGGTTTGTCGCATTTGCTCCATATCAGCTTTGAAGACTTTTGTTTTCGTTTCCAAACTTAGTTCGCGCATAGAATGTTCTAAATCGTAGTCGAACCCCCCATTTGAAAATTAGAATATCGAGTTTTGAAAACGAGAAAAAAAGTAAATCATTGAAAAAAAACTTCATGGCTGCTGGGCCACTTTGACTGAGAAATACAGCCCCAGTACAATTTTTTGTTGAACGAATATACTGAAAACCCGCAAGTAATCACAGGTAGATTTGATGCTCTATACGATACATCACAATTACTGCTAAAGCTTAGGCAAATACTCAGCTCCTATGTATTTTTAGTGCTATTTCTCAGTTGCTATGGCAGTGATCAACTGCTATGTTGTAACTGCTACTGTATTAACTGCTATTTACCTTTTCTGCTATGGATTAACTTCTATAGCTATAACGAGACAATAGCAATAGCGGTTGAGACGTTAAAAGTGGCGAAAATAGCAGTTGAGACACTAACAGTTACAATATAGCATTTGATCACTCCCATAGCAGCTGAGAACTTGCCACATAATCACAGCCACACCGACTATTTTTTTGTGTTCAGACAACACTGACCGCAGAGCCATTGTTGGTAGTTTTGGTCATTCGATTTGCTTGAAATGCTCGACTCCTGAAAGAAACTGTCCGTTGTGTGGGAGACCTGAGGCATTTGCAAATGGAACAGTCAACTATCGAGCATTGCATTTGTTGGAATACTACATGAACAATGTGTTTGATGCGTTTAGAAAGTGGTGGGAGACATTGGTGAGATCTTATAAGCAAAAAAATTCAGAATAGTACTGCTACCTAGTTGGAAGTAGGTCTATGAGTATCACTTCTTTATAAACTTTTTTGATCAATTTGAAACCCATCCCGTATTTCAGAGAACCAATCGATTGAACAGCTCCGTGCAGAATTGGACAATGTCAAGTTCCAACTGCACCAGGCTCGCCAAGGTAACCTATTATATGATTTTCTGAGCAATACTAACCAAGTGCTTATTTCAGTCATCGAGAAGAAGGAGAGACAAGTCACGGGCCAAGAGGAAGGAATTGGGAAGCTGAACATGGACAAGAGCAAGATTGAGAAGAGGAATGCGGAGTTGGAAGCGACAGTCGAAACCTAGAAGAATGAGTCCGAGCAGCTCAAGTTGAAGATTTCTGGCATGGAGAAAGTCCAGAGCCCACCGAACACCAATACTTAATTTGTTTCAACTCAAAAATAAATTTTATGAAATTTTAACTGTTTTTTCTGTTTTTTTTTTTCTCAAAACTGTTTCATCGGTTTGATACTTATTTTTTCTCACTATTTCAGCGGTACTTATACCATTATAGGTCAAAAAGGAGGACAACTGGAAATTAGAGCAGTGGAGTTCGGTAGATAGAAAGGTGATCGTATAGAACACTCACTCTTTTAAATTGAACATTTTTGCAGCTCAAAAGGAAATATCGCTGCCACTAAAAATAAAAAGAGCGGAAGTTTCGAAATTTGTGCCGATCATACGGATTTTTTCTCAGTTGTTTTTTTCTTGACGCTTCCTTTTCTTTTTCTCGATCTCCGCTCTCATTTCTTTGCCGTGCTTTTCAGTTTCGTATTCGTATACCGTTCAATTTTCCCCTTCTACATTTTCAAATTGCAGGACCATCACCACCGAAAACTACATCTCACCCGTGGAAAGTTTACTGTCACCGGGCGTTTCGCCGCAGTTCCAGGATGTCCGGAACTGCGGAAAACGTTTTTCAACGCGCATCCACACTGCTCACTTTTTTCTCTCGATTTGATTCTATTTTCACACAACATTCTTCACGAAAACTATATTCGTATCCGTTGAGTCACGAGCTCGAAATCTCACATTTTTCAGTTTTCTTCATTCTGCGGATACCGACTCCCTCTTTCTTCTTTCTATTGTTTTCCCGGGGCTCAGAATTTTTTCCGTTTGGTTTGGCATGTCCACTTCTTGGAGAGGCGATTATAATCTTCTCGTTGACCTCTTCTTTTCCCCGTTCACCTATTCGCAACGCACATACACAACGCCTACAAACACGTCTTCTCTCTCTTTTTCTCTCCAAGAAAAAAAAAACAAGTTTTTGAGCAGAAACCAATATTGGAAAGGATATCCAAAAATTCCTTCGTCTGAATTTTTGAAAAACTCATCAACCAAACGCCCCATTTTTTTTGTAGAACCACTTTTCTTTCCGGTATTCCTTCTCATTTCAAAATAATGCAAGCGCGCCCCATTAACACGCAGAGAAGAGAAGAGACATAGAGAAAGCGCCTACACGTGGCCGTTGGGTCTCGCCACGAACACTCCTTTTTCTCCGTTTTTGAAGCATTTTCAGCCAAACTTTCAGCCAAAATTCGGAATTTTTGGAGAAATGAAAAGTAGAATTTTTTCTGAGCAGATTGATACCTGAACTTTGTAGTTACTGTCAGTTTTTGTCGTTGAAATCGTCATTAATCTTTTTTTGCAACAAAAAAATTACGATTGCAGGTATTCACTCATTTCGACGGAAACTGGACGTTCAGGATATGGAGAACAGTGTTTAGAAGTGGTTTAATGTCTGAAATATGCGAGAAGTGCTGTGAAAAAGTAAGTTTTCATCATCTTCATCACAGTTCACAAAATAATTATTCTCCTCTTCCAGATGAATTTCTGCCGGGCGAATCAATGGGAACAAAGCTTCCTCAGCGTACAAGAATGGCTGAAAGAGACTCCCAAAAACTGGCAAAGTAGTTGACAGTATGCGAATGCAGGCCCCACAACCCCGGAAGCTTTCCTATAGAAATTTGGAATGAGAGCAACCTGAAGAACGATTGGTGAGATGGACACTGCTGAGTACGACCTAAAACTATATGTTTTCCATCAATAAAGACTACCACGGATTATAAAGTTGCTGGGCTCAGGCACGTCGGAAGTAACTTGACAAGTGGAATCTCACTATCGCCCTAACCTGACAGATTTGATATTGGTTGAAGCCGGATATAGAAGGATTGGGAATAAGAACAAAATTTGTGGCATGAAAGCAGACAAGAAATTCAAGAAGAACGAGCTGAAATTAGCAAATAATTTGAGTAACTGAACGGAAACATGGATAGTGGTTACTACTGCTTCTCCGAGATACCTGCTTCGATTTGCTCCGTTTCCCTTAAGTTTACATCGTCAACAACAATAAGAGGTTAGATTTTTGATTGACTAACTGTGAAATTAATTGTAGTTGTGTTGCAGAAACGACCGTACAGCAACAGAAAACTGGAGTTGTCAATTTAGCCGATTCGAAGAAAAATTTGCTTAAAACATAAGAATTGCGTGAAGATGTCTCTGGAAAGAAAACAGAAAGACGACGAGAATCAAATGCCAGAACCCATCAAGATTCACAGACGCTATCAGACCTCAGAAAATTTCACTGTAAACATACGATACGTCAAGTCTGAACCAGAAAAATGCAATACCTAATGATTCACGCTAGGCTTTCCAAGATAAGTATCATCGACGATAAAGACTTCGAATAATATGCATGATGAGGTGAGCGCTTGTTATTGAAAAAATACAGCTACATGTCTCACTGATGATGCCGTCCGGCACGTTGGAAACGTTTGGTAAAGACGATCGTAATCACGCCTTTGCTTAGCTTTCTCAAAATAACGGACTGATCCTCATTGGGTATGTAGTCATCCGCTATGTAAAACTGATATAGATAACGTGTAACTAATCGTGTTTTGTTTCAGAGAACAAAAAAGAGAGGTCAATGTACATACGGCCGGCTCGATCGCCATATAAACAAAACATTTTGTAATCTGGGGAACTTCAGGATGGTTCAACACTTGAAGGAATGGAAAACCGGCCAACTGTCTTGTCGTATGCGTTTGCAGAGGAATGCGTCAAGTTATCTCCACAATGATGATGCCTCGAGACCAGTTCTGAAGGAGAAAAGGCGGTTTATCGGAGGTGTGAGAGCAGATCGGATTGCTTATGTAAACACAAATTCTGTTGCCAGTGAAGAAGCCTGTGAAATAACAAACATAATGAAATTGGAGGAGAAACCAGTGGTCAGTAACAACCTGATGAGAAAGTGAGGCCGATACTTGATCTGACAAGAAGGAGCAACAGCAACAGATCCAGGAATATTCGATATGATGATCGTGTTGTTGGGAGTAATCGAAAACATTGGCGACTTTATTCTCAAATTCAAGAGAAGATATCAACTTCATCCGACGACTTCAATCACTTGTGTTCGTGAAAAAATCCAGAACCTGTTGAACGGAGGAAAAAGGACCATAAAAAGATGCTGATAGTTTTGAATCGGCAAGAAGAAGTTAACGATATGAAACAAAGCTGTCTGCACAACTGTTGCTGTTCGCGTTAGGGATCATCTGCTCATTGAAAGGTTGTCCAATTTTTCGCCAAGTGACGGAATATCCAAAAATCTGCGTCATGATAAGGTATGTTCGAACTGAGTTATTGTGAATCTAATGATCGCTTCATTACAGATATTGCCATTGAAAGCAGAAGCAGACAAAGAAGCTGATAGTCACCGCCTGAACTGCTCTAGGAATCGGATGTCTTGCCATCAAAGAAAGGACCATAGACGTCCGCAAAACTTCGTGTAATTACGGATTTCAACAGTCAATTAGAATCAGACAAAACACGGATCACTAGTTGCATGACTGGAAGCTGAAAAGCAGAATGTGGATGATGAACGAGTGATGTTGCTGGTGATGCTTGAGAAAACAGAAAAAATATCGCGTACACGAAACAAGGCTTCCTGCACAACTGTTGCTGCTGGAAGAGTTGGACACGCTAAAGTTCGAGCAACTAAACATGAATAAAACGTGATCGAATAGAACGTGGTATGTTTGAACTGAGGTATTGTGAATCTAATGATTACTTCATTACAGATATTGTCATTGAAAGCAGAAGCAGGGGAAGCGGCTAGGAATAGTCGCCGTCTGAATTGCTCCAGGAATTGGATGTCTTGCAACCCGAGGAAGAACCCTGGGCGTCCGCAAACCTTCGTGTAATTACGGATTTCAACGAGTGACCAGAATCAGTGGGTGACTCCAGTTTCAGAAGAAGAGAACACCTGTCGCTGAAAAAGAACAGGGAAAACCAAGAATGGATGTTGGATGGCGAAATGCGGCAAGATTACACTAGGAGTTGGAACAATCCATCCTGATTCTACTAACTCTCATTGGTTTTGAGATGTATCGGAGGTATGATTTTCACGAGAAACTTTTATTGCTAACATCACTCTCATTTTGATTTTGAAAAAATTTTGTATCAAAACTGCCGGGATCATCCCAAAATTTGTTGTTTTTTCAATATTAGTCATTTGGAAACACTAGGAAAAAATGAAATGATGCAAACGCGCCCGATTAACACGGGAGGTAGAGAGGAGACGTAGAGAAAGGGCACATACGCAGCTAGTAATTTTCGTGGCAACGGCCTATTTTCTTCACTTTTTTTGAGTTTCAACAAGATTTTCTTGTGAATTTTCAGAAGAAAAAATTAGTAATTTTTTTGCGATTAGAAATCTGCCAAATTTATCTAGTTCTGTCATTTTTCTCTCGGTAGTTGACTTCTGAATGGACTTTTCGCATTAAAAAAAAGTTATTCATTGCAGGTTTTTGCAAAGTCGATTGGGTCTTCGCAGCTGTTATGAAAGATGGATTTGAAGAAGCTGGTAGTATTGTTATCGAAACGAAGTCAGCAGTTTCAAAAGAGGTTGGACCCAATAACCAATAACTATGATTACTTGAGGATAATGAAGGGATAGTGATGGACAGAAGCCACCAATAGTTGCTCAAACCGTTTTATCAGCTGACTGAACCAAAAACAACTGTCATTACCAAACAATAGCCGCAAGAAGTGTGACCGAGCGAAAACAAGAGTGAAGGCTCAAGGCATCCGTTTTCTGTTGCCATACCAATATCCTTGCTTAGAAGGTGAGATTTCGATCTAAGTCTGTTTCAAACAGAACTGGAAAAGCTGTCTCATCATTTCTGGAATATAGTTGTGAATCAGTATCAAACGCATGTCACCAAGAACAAATGGGGTCAGTACAAACGACAGCATTAGCAATCTCTCTAATGGTCCCCATAACACTCCCGAAGGAATGCAAAGAAATAAACTACGAGGATGAAAGAGATCGGCAAGACGTTCTGGACAAGTTCAGAAGCACTCATACAGGACCATCATCATGCAAGACTAGGAAGGAAATCTCAGGATGATGCTAATGGTTACAAATTAGCTCGATGACCAAGGTTACCATAATTTCAGGAGCCTGTGACAATCCGCACGTCTGGAACAAACAAAAATGAAGGTGAATTGAATATTGTACTAGGAGATTCGTGGTATGGTATGTTTTACTGAGTTGAGCAAAATTTGACAGAACTGATCAAAAAGCCTAAGTTTTTCACTTCTTGCAAGCAAGTAGTGGCTTCTAATTTTAGAGAACTCCTAACGTAGGAACCAATTGATGAGCAATTAAGCAATCTACATTGCTACCGCATAGTTGAGGCAGTTAGTATGATGAAAACTAACTTGCTGAGACACATGCAAATTAAGGATTTCGATATCTATGAAGATAGGCTAAAACAAGAAGGCTGACAATCATTTTCCTTTTGAGCTGAGACTGATTCCAATATAATGCTGTGGTGGCTAGAATGACATCAATGTCGAATGATAACCAAAATGTCTGTTAACTTTGGATCCAACATGAAGGAGTTACAGTGGGCAACACAAAACTTGCAAGTTTGAATCCAGATGTACAAGATGATTTGATTATCTGTACTTGTATGTGATTTGTATAACATCATAGTTCCCAGTGAACATTCCTGTCACTATTTCAACTGAATTGACAGTCAAGATGCTCCAGATCTCTAATAGGCAGAGAGTGTCTTCTCCGTTCATTTTGTTGAATTTGTGACAAACAGTAGAAGAATCACTCGGTTTTCAGATATTTGGCTGTAGTACAAATTTGAATAACTAATGCTTGAAATGACTACTTCAGTAATTTTTATTACTAACAAAAAAACTGAAAAAATTTTCGAACAATTTAGGAATCAGAAGAGCGTTGTTATAGCATTTTTTCTCACATCCACAAGAATCGGAACAGGCACAACCGCAGTTTTCATAGATGATATTGAAGGGATCTTGATCGGTCGCAAGGAGTGCTGGAAATAACTTGGGGTTTGGGGTACTGTAAGTAAATACAGTAATCTTGAGATAATATAATGATTTTTATGCAGAAAATAAGGGCTAGATATGAAACTACTGCATAGTCCTACGTGATCTACTGTGCCTAAATTTTTGCACCTATAGCACACAAGTGAAGTTAAGGACGGGTAATTTTGCGCCACCCTGCACATCTCTCGTATCATTAACATTAGTCACATCAAAAACACCGTTTGATTTCGAGAGTCCGTTTTCAAACGAGCTGTATATGACAGTAAAGTGAGAGCATTAAAAAATCAACAAAAAAAAAAGGTTCAAGGTATATTTGTTTTACCCAAAAAATTTTGAAACCGAAGAACAACTATCGGTTACGTGGAACTGAAGCCAAAATCAACTGGAAATCTCGTTTTTAAATATAATTATGCTCATTACTAGTTTCTTACGGTAGCTACTTACTTTGATGATTTTAGGAGCCTTGGTGGTCATTGTGTCTTTTATTTTATTCATAACTCGGTCCATCTTCGTGTGTCTCGTGGCGCGAGCTCTGAATTATGAACTTCAATATATGTTTGATACACACATAATTTCTCAGAGCCGCAACAAAATTTGTTGACAGCGTGGTTCAAAATAAGCGTAATTATCACTTCAAAACAATGCTGTTCAAACTCGTTAAAAATACTCACCTCATTTTTAATTCCAAGCAGCTTTGCGAAATTGGAAAAATATTGAAAAAATTTCGGAAAAATCAAGAAAAGAAGACCCTTACAAAGAGTCATAGTTATCATACAATGAATGCTAAAGAAAAATAGAAATTCAGTAAAATAAAAAAAATTGGTAGGCCTTCAATCCCAAAAAGCCAGAATCATGAAAAACAATTAATGCTAACATATAAGAGTGAACAAGAGAAAGTAGAAATTTAATGAAATAGTGTGTTAAAAGCTAAGTATAAATGAATTGAAAAATATTTACAAAAGGAGAAAAAAGTATAACTATACAAACTAAAAAAAAGCAGAACAATTTCGACGAATAGAAAACCAACAATAAAATAAGGATTCGAAATTTTCGGTTGCCAGAAGGGGTTGAAAAAAAAATTGAGCTAAAGTTTGACCTGGAAAATTTACGACCTCTATGTCAACCAAAAACATAAACGTACTAGAGTTTAGAAATTGATATCAGGGTTGTGCGAAAAATAACCTCCGAAAAAATTTCAGAACATCTTTTTTCCGGAAAACATTGTCCAAAAAAAAATTAGGAACGTGAATTGAAATTTTCTCTACTCCAGTCTTGATCATTTGAAAAAAAGTAACAAAAAACCTTCAAAAATCACCAAATTTGGCCAAAAAAGGTTGGATTTTTCAGAACTTTTTCTTGTAGATTGCCAGTAAATTATTCATTTCTCGATGAAAATTTCAGATTCCGGAAATTTTTGGCCATGAAATTTTTCAAAAATCTTGTCCCGAAAATTATTTCGCACAACCCCAATTCAGATGAGAAAAAAGAAGGAATGAAAAAATACACATGCGTTCAAAGAGATAGAAGTCCGGAGAAAAAAAAACGCAATTTGAGAAAACCTCTTGAGGCAGCTGTGAAATCCATTTCAGTAGAGTCCTAATAATGAATAATTTGAATTTTGAAAAACGAAATGTTGAAGGAACATTGCTCAGCTTTCATAACTTTCGCTTGAAAATACACTGTGGGTCTCTCGAAATTCTTTTCTTCGTGAAACAGACACGAAATTCAGAATGAAAATTGCTACTTTCCAAACCAGTCGCTATCATCAGTAAAAACATCGTTTGGGAAACTAGGCTAGTGAAAAAAAATGAATTCGGCCAATAAAGCTTACCTTTTTGCTTACCTTCATCACGTAATTATTCCAAAAAAATTGTGTCTGACGATGAAAAGATGTTCAACACGATACATATTGATATAAAGAGAGGAAAGTAAACAGGACACTGAAATTGAATGAGAGTAAATAGACACAATTTTATCAAAATTGAAATGCGAGTGGGAGAAGCAAGAGAAGAAGACTAGTGAACGGAAAACAGAAGGAAGTGAGAAGAAAGTGAGGGAATGTAGGCCCGCTTTCTGGGTCAGGCATCGTAAATATCTCATCAAAGTGTAATATCTTCCGTTTTGTTTCTAGGTCTCCGTTGTTCCGTTTTATTATCTTACTCATTTATCATTCATTCAACCATCTTTCAATCTAATTGAATCTTTAGGGTTCTGGGTCTTTGGTTTGATTTTGATGATTTTTTTGAAATTTGACCTTTCTGAGAGCAAAAAAACAAAAACTAGTGTCCGAGCGAGTGAATTCTTTGAAAAATTGATACGGTAGAAAATAAATTTCAAGCAGAAAACGCGAACGACTAGTATTCGGTGTTCTTCTGATTTAACAATCATTGATTTTCTCGAAAAATTGTTTGGTGAAGAAAATCTTTTTGAAAAAAATTTTGATTATTCTCTCAACAAGATTTTCAAATTGATCAGTATACAAGAACGATTCGGATTAATTTTTTGCACTAACGTCGCGAAACGATCTTCACATCATTTTAAAACCAAGTCAAAAACAATCGGTAGTGGAAAAACTGGGTTCGAGGCTATTGTAATATTAGGAAGATCGAATTGAGTGTTGCGGTATGTTAACAAACTCTAATACAGACCAGAAATATGTGTTTATTTGATAAGAAAAAAACCGTCTCCTACTCTTTGACCAGGAGCCCTTTTATAGGTCACTTTATCAAGAGGGACCTTGCGAAATACATTCTAGAAAAGTTTGGTTGACGTCAAGGTGCATGTCCTGACACTATTATATTTTGCTATTAGGCAATTTATTTGCTGTAATTTGTGTAATAGCTGACCACTGTCATCAACGTTATCAGTAAAGGAGTGGGCGTTGGTCAGAAAAGAAAGAGCACCACAAAATATGAGGAGAACAGGTAGCTGATAAGACCCAATATATTTGAAAACGAGAGAGAAGAAATCGAGGTAAACAAGTACAGAATCGTTGGTTGTAAATATTGGTGAGTCATTGAAATTTGATCAGTTGAACATGCTCATGAGTATTTTTCGTCTGGAAAAATGCTTTTCTGGATATCACGAGATAATAAACTCTTGTGCGGGATATTATAAGAAGAACGGAACACTTTGGACTTGGAAGGAAGGAAATTGTTGAACATACTTTTAAAAAAGTACTTGTCTGCCTCTGTTGATTTTGATCAACTTTACAGCCATGCCACGGAATGAAAAGTTGTCAGAACCGGAAAAATGTTGTTCTGTGTTCATCAACGATGATTTTGATCACCCTCTTCCCAATTCGAACAAAAAACCAAAAAAAGTCAAAGATATACTTGCAACAGCCTCTTAGTATAGCTGCGTGATCGTAAAAAAGTTGTCATCTACAAAAATTTCACCTTTATTCTTGATGAACACAGAAAAAAAAACACTCATATTTCCAAGGCACACAGCCAAAATTAACTAAAGTAAAAAAAAACCTCTCACACAGCGGAGATAATCTTTTTCAAAATCAAGAGTTTTCAAAAGCAAGGAGAAACTGAGGAATTATTGAAATTTGAAGGGTAAATGTGGAAACTTTAAGCTTTTCAAGCTACAGTATCTTTGTTCGTTAGACAAGGAACTTACAGTCTTTTTGTTGTTGTATGTTAGACACTTCCAGAAATTTCTTTCTTTCTCTTGGGACAGAATCGGCAGATAATTCCAGATATTTTTCTCTTGGGACAGAATTGGCAGATACTTCACCTTCAAATTCGAACCATTGTTCTGACAAGTGTGAATCACGCTTGTCAATCATTAGTATTTGTTTAAGAACGTTAGAACTAATGAGGATTGACAGGTCAAGGTAAAGGAAGTGATAGGTGAAGGATACCCTTTACCAGGGGATCAATCAAAGGGCGTCCCGACATCCTGTCACTTGGGGTTCAGTCAAGAGAACCAATTAAAATTGACATGGTTTGACAGGTCATAAGGGATCAGTGATTTGAAGACAAAAGAACCGCTTTTCTCGAACGTTCTTCCAACGCCCCGCCTCCTTAGTACTACACTCCACATACAGGACCAGTCAGTCTTCATTCTTACATTTTTTCGACCTACCTTCTGGTGACCCTACTGAGGGCTCTCCCTCTCTCGTCATTTTTTCCTTTCTCTTTTCCTTTTTTCTTTCAAGGAAAGTTTATTTTTGTGTATATTACAGGTAACCGACCACTTTGTCCCAAGTTGTACACGAAGCGAAAAAAGAAGCGCTCATTGCAAAATCGGAATGCAACCAAATCTCCAAAGGAATGAAGGGCGGCAAAGATGTCGCTTTCAAGAAAATCGTAGATCACAATTTGTACAACACTCACTATGCTGAGTATCAAGTACTTTTCTTTCCAATGGAAAGAATACTACTGTGACAAGGCCTAGTGCTAGAAGTCTCTCCCTTACAGATAGTGCCTCTTAAGTTCAAGATTACCAACCAAGTTGGCGATGAATACATGTTTAAGAAAACAATTTATCGCAGATCCCCTAATAACAAATCGAAGCCGCTTTACTTGGTTATCTGGGTTAAATTACACACAGATTCCCTAACAACAAATCGAAGCCGCTTTACTTGGTTATTGGGTTAAATTTCCTAATCCCATGTTTCACACCGAAAGGTGAGAAGACAAACTCGACGTAAGTTATTCCTCCTAGACGATCAACAAGAACTGTTGTCGTGCCGAAGGAGTCGGAGAATAAGGAAAATTTCCCAGGACACTGGAACCCGGACAGTTTCCCATTCAGACACCTGGACCATCTTCCAAATCGGAAACCTTACCCTTCAAGCCGGCACCCCAGCGGCAGAGTCCAAAAAGCAAAAAGGACGAGGAACCAGTTGAAGTTCGATTAGCTGCAAAGCCAATTGCCATTGGAGCAGCTATTCTGGGTATAGAAGATGGAAACAGACGTTTCTATTTCCCCAGAACCCCAGCCGTTCCGATCGGACTTAAAAGGGTACCATTCAATGGCGAGTTGCCGAAAGATATTCGGAAAAAATGCGAGTACTCCAAGATTGTGAGGAAATTGAAGATCCAAAAAGATGTGAACTTCCCTGAAAGTACCCCTCGAGGGATAAATGATTGAAAGTGTTCTGGGAAAGGAGGAGGAGAAACCGGCGAAATCTACTCACCCAGGAGACCCATCCAAAAATGATCCGAAGGGAGTTGCCACTTTGGAGAAGTTCCTTGGGGATACGCCGGACGAGAAGTACATGAATATGAAAGATAAGGAGGAGGAGGTGTGGTCAGCGGAGAAATTAGAGGAGCATTTGGAGGGAGACGAGCAGAGAAAGACAGCTTTCTATAATTCCATCGAGCACAAGTACCTCTTCGCTGTATGGAGGCATTTCGAGAGCCGTATCCCTCAAGAATATGCTCTTCAAAACATTCAAAAAAAATATTTTAATACTTCGTTGGCACTGGGAAATATCGATAAATATTTGAAAAGACTTGCTCAAAAGATGATTGCTCCCAGTGCCGCCCAAGTGAAATATATGGCGACAGAGTTCGAGGAGAACGGAGAGCATGCAGATTTGTCCTGGATCCAGGATAATGTCGTGAGTAGCTAGATTCATAAATACCAGTACTCTAATTTCAATTTCATTTTAGATGAGGAACTACCACATGGCAGAAATCCATGAATTCTACTACAAATTCAGGAAGTCCATCGAATTCAGAGAAGATGGGAACGGATTGGACCTACGAGTTGCCTGCAACTGTCGCGAGCAAACTTGCCGTCCGTAATCGTTTGAGCCGCGATACGGATGTGCAAATTGCACCAACAAGATGCGAAAGCACAAGTTGCCGGGTGGCAAGTTGTGCTTGTTATGCTCCACACAAATGGACGTTGCCAGGCGTTTACGTCCAGCAGAAGAACCCACATTTGACTCCAACGACTTGGAGAAGATCAAGAAGTGGGACAAAGAAGCCCCAAGAATGAGCAGAATGGAATTCGAAAAGTGATTCCAGGATCAGAAAAATGAGTGGTACAAGAAGCTGCAGCTCACTCAGGAGGAGGTTCTGATGCGGGACTTTGAAAAGTTGACAGTCAGCAACCTTGCTGAGCAGGTGACTGCTCAACTCCAGCCATATATTCTGCCTCACTTCTCGAGGTGCGGATGCAGCAGAAATGAGCCTGTGGCTAATCCACCTCCAAAGATTCGGGAAATGCTTTACTTGGTTATTTGGGTTAAAATCAACCAGTTGATAATAATCAAAATCATGTGATGTTGAGATTTTTTTCTACACAGATCCCCTAATAACAAATCGAAACCGCTTTACTTGGTTATCTGGGTTAAATTTCACACAGATTCCTTAATAACAAATCGAAGCCGCTTCACTTGGTTATTTGGGTTAAATTCCCTAATCCCCCGTTTCACACCGAGATGTGAGAAGAAGGACTTGGGGTGAGTTATTTTCCTCTTTATCAAAAATAAGACACATGTCTTTCCTAGGACTGTCAGGTAATTCTGTCCTTGTACAAAAGATCTCACGACATGACACCACCGGCATGGAGAGCATGTGGATTTGTCTTGGATCCAGGATAATGTCGTGAGTAGCTAGATTCATAAATACCAGTACTCTAATTTCAATTTCATTTCAGATGAGGATCTACCACATGGCAGAAATCCATGAATTCTACTACAAATTCAGGAAGTCCTTCGAATTCAGAGAAGATGGGAACGGATTGGACCTACGAGTTGCCTGCAACTGTCGCGAGCAAACTTGCCGTCCGCAATCGTTTGAGCCGCGATACGGATGTGCAAATTGCACCAACAAGATGCGAAAGCACAAGTTGCCGGGTGGCAAGTTGTGCTTGTTATGCTCCACACAAATGGACGTTGCCAGGCGTTTACGTCCAGCGGAGAAACCCACTTTCGACTCCGACGACTTGGAGAAGATCAAGAAGTGGGAAAAGAAGCCCCAAGAATGAGCAGAGTGGAATTCGAGAAGTGGTTCCAGGACCAAAATAATGAGCGGTACAAAAAGTTGCAGCTCACACGGGAGGAGGTTCTGATGCTGGACATTGAAAAGTTGACAGTCAGCAACCTTGCTGAGCAGGTAACTGCTCAACTCCAGCCATATGTTCTGCCTCACTTTTCGAGGTGCGGGTGCAGCAGAAATGAACATATGGCTTATCCACCTCCAAAGATTCCGGAACTGCTTTACTTGGTTATATGGGTTAAATTTCCTAATCCTGTGTATCACATCAAAATGTGAGAAGACGAACTTGAGGTATGTTATTTTCCTTTTCATGGAAATTAAGACGAGTTTTTTTTCTAGGAGTGTTAGTGTCTCCGTACAAAAGATCCCACGACATGACACCACCGGGATATTAGGACAATTTAAAGAAAGGAGTGAAAAAGAGCAAGGCTGAAGCTGAAGACTCTTCATCGGATGAGGACGACGGAGAAGAAGTCAAAACTAAAAAGGCTGATAAGATAATATGATGGTGAATTTGTTGTAGATTGATAATTGTTTTGAATAAAAATTTTCGTAAAAAAAGTTTGAAGACGGTATTTTTGGCGCAAGACTTTTGGTTGGAAGGCTCATCAACCATTCCAAGACGTTTAGACGGCAGCGATAGGTATTTCGGATTTGCTCTTATTCTTCACAAGATTATGAAACGTTATCTCCTCATCAAAATTTACCTCTTTCCTTCCTTTCCCCTACATTGGCTGTTTTTTCCTCAAAAAATCCCTTTCTGAAACAAAAGTAAATGCTGGAATTATGAAAACTGTTCTTATGGCGCGTCACCCTCTAATTTCAATTTACAGTTCTGTCAAGTGTGAATCACACTTGTAAATCATTTGTCTTTGTTTAGGTATATTAGAAGCAATTAAGAACGGCATGGTTTGACAGGCCTTCAAGATAAAAGGTCTAGAAGGTAAAGAAACCTCTTTCCCAGGGAGTCAAGTAGAGGGCGGGGCGTCCCGACACCCCGTCACGTTCAGACAGGGCGAGTCAGTTTTCATTCTTACATTTCCTCGACGTACCTTCTGGTGACACTTATGAGGGCTCTTTCCCTCGTCGACTCTTTTCTTTCTTTTTTTTTCCCTCCCTATCTCTCCTTAACTAAGGAATACTTGTTAGTAGACTGTAAATTCCTCTCCTAGAAATCATCTATCGTACAGAAACTCGGTAGCTTGAAAAGTTTAGAGCTTACACATCCATCTTTAGTTCCAAGAAAGTTCAGCTGACTGACATTGAGTTTAGGAAACCAAATCGCTCTTTCAACTGCGTTTTCCTTGATTCAGAAAATAGTTATCGTAGCAAGACTTGGGGGCTTGGGAAACTTAAAGCTTTTCGTGCAAGCAAATCTCCCAGAAAGTTCGAGAAGACCGTAAATCATAATTTGTACAGAGGTGTGATGTGGAGGCTACTGAATATGATGGGAAGACGAACTCGAGCTAAGTTATTTTCCTCATCATCAAAAATAAGACACCTTTTTTTTCTAGAATTGTGAGGAAATTCTGTCTGCGTACTAAAGATCTCACAACATGACACTACCGGCATTATTGAAGGATTCAAAGAAAGGAGTGGGAAAAAACAAGGCTGAAGCTGAAACCACTTCATTGGTGAGAGGTGAGGACGACGAGAAAGAAGTAAAAACTAAAAAGGCTGATAAGTTTTGTAAATTTATAATCATTTAGAATGAAGATATTCGTCAAATATTTGGAGACTGACTGAGAATTCTAGAGACATTGGTTGACTGACTTGACATTTACGATATATTGTTTCCCACGTTTTCAGGTTCTGCCGGAAAGTCCAATTTATTTCATTTGGTCCATGATTCAAAAAACAGAGAATAAATTAAAACTATGGTTCAAAAAGTTCTAAAAAATTGTAAACCAAGGATAAACATAATAATTCATAAGAAAAATAGATACGTACCACTAAGAGAATGACGAGGCGTGACCAAGGTAAAAAAAATAGTCGTAACCGAGAAAAAAATTGTTCGTGAATATGAAAAAAAAAACAAACTGATTCAAAAATGAACAGTGTCAGGGACGTGAAATAATAAAAAAGTATTTCAATACTATTGAGCATTATACGTTTATTCTGACAAGAGATCGTTTTTATCACAAGAAATTGTAACTCTCTATAAATTTGTTACTCGAAAGTAGCTGTCTCTGTAAGTGGCATTTAAAATATCTAGTCCTAACTGGAGCCTGAGAGCCTGGAAGTCTTCGTGTGAAACGCACAACAATGACACTGCATTGGAAAGCAAGGGGAAAAGTCACATTTTCAGGAGGAAGATTCCCAGACTTTCAGGTTCCGGCGAGGGCTAGTAATTTCAGACTCCAATCGCAAAAACAGCTTTTTTGAAACCACCAACATGAAAAGAATTCCAACCCCGCGTGGGAAAAACATTTTTTAAACCCTATAAGTCTGATGAGCAGAAGGTATTCGAATAAAAACATGATCAGAGGCGAAAATAATGTCTTGAGGCTTTGATTCTCATATGTCTAAAACCCCATTTTTGAAACCAAAAGTCCAATTTTTTTTCAGCACTGACGATGGCGGGTTACAATGTTTTTTTTATTCAGGAAAAATATAATCCTAAAATAAAGACTTTTCGAACTACCCGGAAAAGAAAATTATTATGAATGAAGGAGATTGGTTTTTTTTATTCATATCAAGGGCTTTCGATAGGGCCTTTTACTGTTTCTGCTTAATTCTAGGTCATTTTTTATCTCTTTCAAATTTTTTCGTTTCTTTTCTTCTGCTTTTTGTGCCCTAATTTCACAATGCTCCGATTCCATATTTTATTGCCGGGCACCACGTTTTCCGCAGCTGCCCGTCCTACCCTACTTACCCTCCCCCCCCCAGAGCCTGGCACTGCTACCCGGCTCCTGCCGCTTTCTTTATTTCTCTATAAACGGTCTGCTCTCTCACTTTTTGTCCAATTTCTCTGCCCCTCTTCACTATTTTTCCCATTTTTTTCATTCTTATTCCACTTCATTTCTATTTCCTCTCCCGTCTCCTTATGTGACTATTCTGGTACTAATGGTCTCAAAAACTTTGATTTTTTCTAATTTTTAACTTTTTACTTTATTTCTAAAAGATAAATCTATTTTTCGGTATTCCTTGAAATTGAGGTTAGTATCAAACTCATGAAAAACTATATCCAAATACGAAACTCACAATTTTTTAGTTTCTGAACCGCTCCACCTACGCTTCGCCCATATCAGTTTCCGAGCAGTTAGGGCCATTTGCTCCGGAGGAGTCATGGAAGAGAACCGTGGCTCCGAGACATGCCATTGCCTATGAAGAAACATGTCTTAATATGAGTGAGTTGATTATCCATTATCTTCAGTTACAATGATATATATTTGTAGAATTTGCCCCAGAATCGTTCTATAATGAGGACGGGCTTCCAAGACCACAGTCTGTTTTGCAAGTTCCGTGCGCGAGAATTATTTATGAGAGAATGATGGCCGACGTAGGAACAGAACCAGGTAAATTTATTGCGGTCTTTATCATACATGGTAGAATATTTTCAGCATGGGGGACCGCAAAAAAACAACACTACCATTATTTGCGAAGAAGACTTGTATATATACAAAGGGATCAGGAAGGAAATGGAGATACCGTAAACTCTGTAATTGAGCGGCCCCTTAAATTGTACGGCCCCCTCGAATAGAGCGGCCCCCCTGAAAGGGTATTGAAGCTAGAGCGGCCCCCTTTAATTGAGCGGCCCCCTGAATTAGAGCGGCCTCCAAACTATAACGGAAAACGAAATAGGTCGGAACTATTGATGAAAACATGTGAAAACTTCATAATTGATTTTAAAAACTCCATCGAAAGCTCCAAAAAACGGGGTTTACGCTCAAAATGATAGGAAAAAATCAAGAAATTGACCATTTTTTGATTTTTTTTTTCTGGAACAAACGCATTGAAAATAGAGCGGCCACCTTAAATTGTACGGCCCCCTGTATTAGAGCGGCCGCCTGGAGAGGGGGTTGAAACTAGTGCGGCCGGCCGCTCTATTAAAGAGTTTACGGTAACTGTATTAAAACTTTCGAAAGAAACAATGGCAAGAGCTGAAAAGAGGAAAAGGGATTCGAACCCCAGTTATGAAGGAGTAGAAGAGGCTCATGCAACGGTGAGTTCATTCGGTTAAGCGGGTCTAGAGGTTATTGGTTTTTTTTTCCAGAAACGTCGCAAAACTGATCACTGATGTTCCAATAAAACTGAATTATATCGTATTCTTACTTTTCTCATCTTTCTCTCCCTAGTTGTTCCTTAGTACATTTGCCTTTTTGCTATCGTTTTTCTTTTCATTCGTTCCTTAAACTTGAAATAATGAATCCTATAGTAATTGAATACCCCCTGCGCCTAATTGTACCTTTAGCTTCAATTTTCAGTACTCTTGACTTCTACCTACCGATATTTTTCTCATTTGCTACTAGTAATTGCTTCTTGTCAGTACTTCAAACCCATAACTCTTTTTGAGCACTGTCCTCATTTCCATAGATTGTTTTTCCTTGTGTGTCATATCATTGTGCTTTTATCAGTAAAACTTTCATGTTCCTTATCACCGTCTATGTTAGTTTGTTTAACTGTTTCCTTCGACGAATGAAAATTCATCTCTTATTTTCTACTTCACTGCAACGGATTCAATCCCGGATTTTTTGATATCTGATGTCTTTGATTTGATTGAATTGCTGCTGAGAACCACGACTTCATCCTCTATCCATGCTCTGCAACTTTATTGGATTGTCTCTCTCATGAAAAACTATATCCAAAAACGAAACTCACAATTTTAGTTTCTGAACCGCTCCTCCTACGCTTCGCCCACAGTTTTCAGAACAAGATGATTGTGAGATCGAAAAAGGTAACATATTCGTAAAATGACTCTCTAAAATATTTTCCATTTTTACAGGAGATCAACTTTATTAGTTTGTCGGTTTTCAAGAAAAGAGGAAATGCTGGATAGTGCTAAGTTTTTGAAATTGGTGTGTAAAATTTACATGGATTATTGAAAAAAAAAGCCTCATGTTAAGATGCGCTTCTCGTGAATATACATATGGACCCAGACACCTTCGCAGAAACTCAAGAAATCATGTGAGTTCATCATGATAAATTAATACAGTAAGTAATTCTAGTTGTTTTCAGATTTTGAAGATGAAGGAAAGGATGGAAGGAAAGGGCGGATGGTGCAGAACTGGAGATAAAGAAGCAAGAAAAATATGTAGGTTTAATTGGAATCTGAAACAATCGAGTTATAGCAGGCAAAATGTTTTTTTTTTCTAAACGTACAGCCAATTCAATTACCTTCTGAGTGGGTGGTTAAAAAAGTCTCCCAACAAATGAACGAATGACTCTTTTTCTGCTTGGTTTGAAGGCTCATTGGCTAATTAGATTATTCAATTCATTTTTTACCAAACCAAGATAATCATACTTGTGAAATTTCGGCCCGGCCCGGAATGGCCCGGTGGCCCGGCCGAGAAAAAATTTTGCCGGCCCGGCCCGGCCCGGTGGCCCGGATTCAAAAAATTTTGAAATTTTTTTTGAAAAATTTTGAATTTTTTTTGAAAATTTTCGAATTTTTTTTCAGAATTTCAACATTTTTTGAATGAAAATTCTCTCTATAAAAGTCAATTGTTACCAAATTCCGATAACTTGACGGCCGCGTTCTCTCACCACGAAAACTACAGTATAAACTTAATTTCTACCGTAAGATTTATCGAATTTCATCAATTTCCATCAATTTTCAGCGATTTTTCAGCTTCTTTATCAGAAAAACAATAAATATTTGTTGAAAATCGATGGAAACTGATGAAATTCGATAAATCTTACGGTAAAAATCAAATTTATACGGTAGTATTCGTGGTAGGATACCGTGACTGACCATCGAGTTGTCAGATCGTCGTCTAGGACTGACTTTAACAGAAATCATCATAATAAAACCCATCAGGAAACCTAAAACTACTGTTCTTATGCTCAATATACCCCCGGAGCACAAAATTAGGGCATATTTTTTCGATTTTTCAAAATTCGCGGTAATTGTCCGGGCCGACCGGGCCATCCGGGCCGGGCCGACCGGGCCACCGGCCCGGCCCTTCACAAGTATGAAGATAATGAATCAGTTTGAAGAAATATAAAAAGTTATGATGTAACAAAACTATTCTAGAGAGATATTGAATCATGAAGTGCGATAACACCTCACTAATAGTTTGACAATCACAACTATTTCAATGACGAACGAGTGGATCCTTAAAGACATTTTTTCACTAAAAAATTTCATGTCGCACTGGAATAGAAACAATCAGTTGTCCCAGTTATTGTTGTCGAAACATACGGCCAATTCGATTACCTTCTGATTGGATGGTTGGTACAGTCTCCGAACTTATGAACCGTTGACTGTTTTTTCTGCTCGGTTTGAAGGCTCATTGGCGGAACTGAACCATCCAAAAGAAGAATTGGTATCAGATCAAGAGAATAAACCAGCTTGACGATAACGGCCTCTTTATGATCTGCTCCAAATCCAACTAATTGTTTTACAAGCACAACTATTTTTTCACAAGCACAACAAATTAAAAAAGTGTGTAAAAAGCGGCTCTCCGAGCTTTTCCTCTATTTTTTTCTTCATTCTTTTTTCTGACCATCATGGAATTTGGTTTTCTTGCTCTGATTTTTCCGAATTTCTGTTCTATTATTAACTGTATTCATTGTGTTCAATTATTCCCAACTGTGATAAACCTATGGTTACAGGTGAGCACTTTTTTTGACACAATAAAAAAATTTTTTAACAGTAACTATTTATCAATTATCCCATGTTTCAGATAATCATCCAGTTCTTCAGTATAGGAAGTCACACTCCCATTAAATCAGCAAGCAAAGTTTGATTGAAGAAATGTGTAATCAGGCTTTAATGAAAAAAATTGAAAAAATTTTACAGACTAGAAATATGTGTTTGCTTTTTTAACGCTGTTTTTTACTGGGTTGGAAGAGCATCGTTAGATCAGAATCAAATTGTCTTATCGAACTCTTCCGGAAGAGAGAGCACATCAGTGTAGAAGAAATGGAGAAAAGTGTAAAGAAGCGGCTCCCTGAGTTCTTTCTCGATTTTCTTCTTCATTCTTCTTTTCTGACCACTTTGGAATTGGTTGGTCTTCATGCTTTGATTATTTTGAATTCCTTCTTTATTTATTAACTGTATCTATCATAATTACCTGTTCTTAGCTGTGATAAAATTATGGTTGAAGGTGAGAACTTTCTTTTTTGGACCCAATAAATAAACTAATTAACCAATATTTATCAATTATCTCAAATTTCAGATACTTTTGCAATTCTCACAAATTAGGAAGCACAACTCGGAGTTTTGTGAATTTAGGCGAGTTAAAACGATTTTTTCATTCTCATTTGCGAATAGTAAGCATCTGTTTTTTACTGAATTTACAATTCATTTTCAGGTACAGTTGTTTTCACCCGTAGCGTCAACAAGCTGTTTTTAAAAGTGAGTTGTTCGAGCTGGAAAAAGTGATTCATTCAGTTTCCAGCTTTTTCTTGATAGCTATTTATAAATGTATTTCAGTCTAATTGCTACAATTTTTTGGCGGAGTTCTTCCCACGATTTCCAGATTGCCGAATGTTTATTTGTTGTAATTATTGAATGTATATATGTTCTCGATGCGAAAATGTTCTTCTCGTGCATGACTTTAGAATCTTTTTTTTAATGAAAAATAATTTTAATAAAGTTTTCATATTAGAAAAATGTGTTTCCTTTTTTAAAGGAAAGTACTTTACAGTTTGGAGAAAGCAACTGGGGACCGGGTTTGAAGGTTTCGACAATCTCCGTTTGATCTACGAATATAGATCTGGAAATTATTGAAGAACAAGTTATTTTCCACAATACTTCCAACTAGCAGCCGATTCATAAAAAATGATACAACGTAGGGGTTTCTTTCGAAAAAAGGATGACACTCCGTTTTTTTCTCATTGAACTCTTCTGGAAGAGAGAGCACATCAGTGTAGAAGAAATAGAGAAAAGTGTAAAAAATCGGCTCCTAGAGCGCTTCCTCCATTCTCTTATTCATTCTTCTTTTTTGGCCACCTTGGAATTGGTTGGTCTCCATGCTCTGATTATTTTGAATTCCTTTTTTATTTATGAACTGTATTTATCATATTTACTTGTTCTTAGCTGTGATGAAATTATTGTTGAAGGTGAGCATTTTCTTTTTTGGGCATAATAAATAGATTAATCAACAACTACTTATCAATTATCTCCAATTTCAGAAACTCTTGCAATTCCCACGAATTTGGAAACCAAAACTTGGAGTTCTGTGAATTTTGGTGAGTTGAAAAGATTTATTCATTCTTAGTTCTGAGTAGTAAGCATCTATTTTCACCTGAATTTACAATTCATTTTCAGGTACCATTGTTTTCACCAGTAGCATCAACAAGCTGTTGTTAAAAGTGAGTAGTTCGAGCTGGGAAAAAGTGATTAATTTAGTTACCAGCTTCTTCCTGATAGCTATTCATGAATTTATTCCAGTCTGATTGCTTCAAGTTTTTACGGAGTACCTTCTCCGAGTTCCAGATTGCTGAATTTTTATTTGCGGTAATTATGAAATGTGTATCTGTTTTGATGTAAAAATGTTCTTCTCGTGCATGATTTCAGAATCTTTTTTTAATGAAAAAAAATTTGATAAAGTTTTCAAACTAGAAAAATGCGTTTGCTTTTTTTAAAGGAAAGTACTCTCCAGTTCGGAGAGAGCAAATTGGGGCCGGGCTTGAAGATTTTTTTAGGCGTCTTTCTTCTTCTCGAATTCTTCCGGAAAAAGAGCACATCAGTGTGTAAGAGATAGATAAAAGTGTAAACATACTGACTCCTCGAGCGTTTTCTCCATTCTCTTTATCATTCTTCTTTTCTGATTACCTTGGAATTGGTCGGTCTTCATGTTTTGATTTCTAAGCCTAGAAAACTTTTAAGCCGAGAAAACACAGAAAACAAAGTGGACCTATGGTTTCGTCGGGCAGTGTAGTTGGAAATCTTTTATTCAATTTATTCCTGAAAATTAACTCGATCAAGCATCCTGATTTTTCAAATTTTTGCTGCAAAATCAAATGGAATGATGTGCACAAACCCCTCCGTGAATTAAAATTACAACGGATTTAAGCATATCTGCTCTTATTTTGAGTCTTAGTTGGTTAACTTATAACTGGAAAGCTTTCAAACTTTACGTACGGGAATGAGGACTATAAATTACTTTCGAATTCGGAGAGAGTCTCCATTGGTCAAAACTTGAACGGATCTTAGCATTTCCTTGCTTATTTTGAGCCGTAGTCGATCAACAGATTCTAGATACTGAAAAAACCGAGTTTTTGATCGAATTATCATCAACAGTGCAGCTTAAACCCTACTCATCAATAAACTCTCGTTTTATTTTCCCGGCTGTAATGGGAAATAGCGGACTCTAGACAAAAAAGCGGACTCTAGAAAAAATAGCGGACTTTAACTAAAAAAGCGGACTTTAGAAAATTCCGGACTATAGAAATTTTCAGATAAGACGGGAAATTTAAAAATGCATGTATAGAGTTTTTTCCTAAAGTGTATGCACTTATAGGGTGTTTCCAAGCTGAACTCTCTTTTCAATTTTATTTTTATGAGCTAATTATTTTTGATCCATCTCATGTTATTCACTGTGCAAATTATTGAAGAACGATCATTTTTTGATAAAAGTTAAACAAAAGCATGTAGTTAGATTCAATTGCCTCTCTCAAACTTAACTACCTCTTTGTTAGTGATAACCCTCTGGTTCCATCGCCGAATATTTTTGTTTGTTGATGATGGCATTGTCATCAGTTTTGAGTAATCAGGTGTTAGCTAATTGGAAATTTCTCAGCTCTCCAGAATGTTGATGGGTCAGTACTCCATCCAATCTTTTTAAACGTGTTTAAAAAACGTCGACTCCAATGTTAAAAAATGTGGTGCTACCCCGCATTAGAACTGGCCGCATCAGAATTGGCCGGATTAGAACCGGGTACTTCCGAAGTATCTGGAAACTCGAAAAATTGAGGGAATGTTTAGGACCACAATGTCATATTTTGTAAAACCAATCGGTCACCTGTCTCAATATCCATCTCGTAAACGAGGACACTTAAAGACTCAAAACAAGGAGTTATAGGAAGACTCACCAAACAAATGGAGAGCAAAAAGAAACAAAAAAAAACCAGGAGTTGTAACTTTCGTCTCTAACAAAGTAGACTTTAATAGTAACAAAGACTAAAAGAAACTTAGGGCATTACATAATGGTAAAAGGATCAATGCAACAGGAGTCAATGATTGTTAAATATACATACACCCAATATAGGAGCACCCAGATATATAAGACAGGTTCTTAATGACTTACAAAGAGACGTGGACTCCCGCACAATAATAGCAGGAGACTTTGACACCACATTGTTAATATTTGACGGATCAACGAGATAGATAATTAACAGGAACATCTCTGATTTGAACTCTACCTGGAAACAAGTAAACTCACTGAATATTTATAAAATACTTCACCCCAAGGTCCACAGAACATACATTTTTTCTCAGAATCACATTTACTCCTATTTTGGAAAGTGGACCCATTA
>GL379919.1:147636-160227 GCA_000143925.2 Caenorhabditis brenneri | reverse complement strand
TTCGAAAAATCAGCCTCGAGTCGCAATTGGGAGAGGGTGTGGCCCGGTTCTGATCCGGAAAGTTGTAATACAGGGCAGTTCTAATGCGGCCAGTTCTAATGCGGGGTAGCACCAAAAACGTCAACTACCTCGGCAGCAGGCGTGTCGGTTTCGTAGGCACACCCGCGTATCTGACTCCATTTTTTTATCCAGAAAGATAAAATCGTTAAGAGAATATAGCTTGGAAAAGCCCTAAAAGTGGATAAACTTTAGGAAAAACCTTACACACGTGTTTTTAAATTTCCCGTCTTATCTGAAAATTTCTATTGTCCGGAATTTTCTAAAGTCCGCTTTTTTAGTTAAAGTCCGCTATTTAGTCTAGAGTCCGCTATTTTTCCAAAAGTCCGCTATTTTTTCTAGAGTCCGCTTTTTTGTCTAGAGTCCGCTATTTTCCATTAGAGCCATTTTCCCTATACTCACTTATGTAGTGATCAGAAACAGAAAAACTTCAGGAGCAGTGGGTGGTCACTGGCCAAGGTACTCGTGAGAATTCCGCCTGAGTACGTGGATATCCTACAAAGCGTGAGAATTTTCTATACGAACCATGTCGAAGCTTCCAATTTCTGCCCTCTCTCTCTCTTTTTTTTCAAAAGACCAAACGGTCAAAATCTTGCTATACGAAAAATAAGGACTGGCTTTTGAGTGATAAAGGACTCGTGTTTCCGCCTGACTTGTCTGCTAACCTACAAAGCGTGAGATTCTGCTATACGAATTCTGTTAAAACACAAAAACGTCTCTTTCTCTAGTTGATCTCTCGTTTTGTTTCTCCCCGCCTTCTTTTTATCAGAATTTGTTTTATTCTTTATTCCTGGTAACTTTGTGTCAAGTATGCCTGAATTAATATGATTATTTCTAATTTCTATTCATATTTAAGCTATTTTTTGTCATATATATTCACTTCATTTAGGAGAAGTTCCATGTTACATCATGGATATTGTCTTCCACTCTTTTCTGATTATGCTGTACGGGAATTTGATGACTGATTTTTGGATAATAATTTTGGGGGGCTTCAGAACTCGGAATAAGATTATTCCACTTGTTTCCATCAAACGAGAAGAAGGGAACGCAGGTGAGGCTAAGACCTACATGTGTTAATATCCTTCCCCGTTTTTAGCACCCATTGTTTCCGTCAGTATAATTCAAACTGACCGCGCGACTCTGGAGGAATACTCAATGATGAAAAATTGATACGATTATTGGGTGACTTTCTGAATATCATTCAACGGCCCAAACAATTTCCGGTTCATGGTGAGTTTTTGATTCGCAAGTTTTTGAGTTGCTGAAGCTCAGAATTCATTTCAGGTATATATTGTTATTATTTTATATTCTACAGATATATACTTATTGACTTTCATTCATCTATCTATTTGTTTCACCAATGCTAAATTACGGTGAGTGTTTTAAGTATTTTTTCAGAGTTTCAAAAAAGGTGTTTTTCAGATATGCATGCCAATGAATATTTTTGGTTTCATTTTCTATAGTCATCACATATCTGAAGAGTGCACTTCTATCTCAGTTTGCCGGCATAATTTATATTCTATTATTCGTATATAGTGTTAATTTCCTCTATAATCTCCTTCTCCCACTAGTTCAAATGTTCATGCCATTCTCAATGTTACATATTCCTATTTTTTGACACCCCCCCCCCTCTCTCTTTATCCTTTTCATGTTTTAGTTTCTTTTCTTTTAGTTATAACGTTTTTATCTTCTATTTATATTTCTTATAATTTTCTGTTTTTTTTTCTTATTTGTTCTTCACTTTATATTTATTTTTCGTTCACTTTGTTTTCATATTTCTTTTCAAAAATGTTTTTGTTTGTTCTTTCCAACCTGACCCTCCCATCTATCTTCAAAATTACCCTTCTAGCTACCTTCAACTATCCTATTCTACCTTTTCAACTCTGTTTCTACCTTTCTTTCCTCAACCTCTTCTTTTTCAATTTCTAACCTCACTGTGTTCTTTTCATAATATATTTTTTGATAATAAACTTCATATATCTTTATAATTGTTATATCAGCTTCGAGTGAAACAGCGGAATCATTGAGGCAGACCTGTGCAGACGCATCATGTTGCACCAGTTTGACTATACACGAAACAAGGAAACCAAACTTGCCAAGATCATTAATTTAGGTTTACAGATGAAAAATTGATTTCAGGACAGCAACAAGCCTAATTCATTTGAAAACCAAGTGAAACGTTTCAACGCAGGTAAAACATAAGAAGCTAGGATTTAAAATGGATTGATCACATGAAGATACGCACATCCACTTCCAACTTCAGACTATCATTTTGTCTTGGCGATCATTTTCAACACTGGCATACATAAAGCAAGTTCCTGAGCCACATTTCAAGCCAAATGCTGTCATTTGTGCTAGAAGCTTGCCGTTTTAGCAGACAGTTTGCCATTTCTAAAAGCTGCGGTTTCCTACGGCAACTTACAGATTTAGTTATTTCTTTGCGGCAACTAGCCGATCTAGTTATAAGAAATCTTCGTGCCAACTTATACTTGGCTCGAAATTAGATAACCACCCATGCATGCTTGTTCAAATACTGATGTCTGTGCAAGCTTTCATAGCAAAAAAGTATCATAAGAAACATGGTTTTCGCAAAAAATCCAACCTAAAAACTTCAAAAACTGAAGTGGGGGAAAAGAGGGAGAGACGCGTTTTTTGTCTTTTTTCTCCTTCTTTTGAAATTTCCAAAAGAACGGTGAAATATAGAGCCGAGGTAATAACTCCTTCTGGTTTAGGAGCACAAAATACCCCCAGAAACGAAAATTTAGACCAATCCAAATTTCCCAACCCGAGATTTGAGAAGAAAAGTGAAAAAAATACCCGAAAAATGACCGTTTTTGGTGATTTACTCTTTTGTCGTTTTCAAAGCTCAAACTCAATATTTTTAGTTGGGGTTTCAACTACAACTTAGAGAATCTTATGCTTAATCTGAGTTTCGAAAGAGAAGTAAAAATCTCGAAAACTGACCGAGTTAGGTGCGATAAACACCAAAACCCTCAGTACTAACGCGCATTTCGAAAAGAACACTTTTCGTTCTAGAGCTTATAGATGGGCTCCCAGATGTCCAATCACAACGCCTTTTGGTCGCCACTGCGGGACAGACTTTTCCAGAGTGCCCCCAAATTTTCAGACTAATATCTCTATTCCAAACCGAGTTATTAATGCAGTTCTAAGAGGGACATTTTTTTGTGACACAAAAGTTGAAAAATCGATAATCTTTAGGCTCCGCCCCTGAAAATCGAAAATTGAGAATCTTCGCATTTATAGGAGTAGGCAGACAAGGTAAGTTGTGAGTTTTTATGATTTTTTATTAACACATTTCCTATTTCAGGATGTTCTTCAATCACTCAATGATGCTGTTGTATTCTTGGTGGGCACGTGGGGCCAAAAGTGAGGATGGAAGATTTGTTAAAAGAAGGTTCCTAACTGTGATAGTTGATTTACGGGAACTAGAAAGATGGATTTCACAGATTGATCGTCATATCCGTACTCATTGTTTTTATTATGTGCAAATATAAATATGGATTTTTGATGTTTAGCTTTTTGAATATGATTTTGAATTTCAATAAAATGGTTTTTTTTGTGAATTTAGATTTGAGTTCTTCATCCCAACATTCCATTTTTTGTTTAATTCCTATGACTTGGTGGGCCCAGACGGTTCAGTTATCTGAAGGGAAATTGAAGCTCGAATTCAATGGAACTTTGGCGGAATTCTCTGGAACTGAAAAAAAAACTCTGGAACTGAGACAAAATGTATGCTCGCGACGCAGTAGTCGGCGGTGATGGTTCCGCAATTTAGAATTCGAAGGGGAAAAATTAGATTGAATACGATGATGGAACTTGAAGGCACAGAGAGAAAACTACCAGACAAATTGAGGAAGCGAGAAGAAAGATGAGAATGACTGAGAGAAAAAAGTCGAATTCACAAAAAAATCCGATCGATAGTTTTAAAAATAGTTAAAAATGTAGTCACCACTTGAGGAAATCCATTTCCAGTAAGTTTCTGTCCCAAGGCTGTGAAAAAGTTTCAACTTGGTAAAACTTTTTCGATTAAAAATTTTACCTTCGGCTCAAATGTACTTCCAATACTTTTCTCCTTCTATTCTCTTAATTTCTAGTGGCGGTGATTTTTCCTTTTGAGCTGAGAAAAGCTCAAACTGGAAAAGTAAGTGTTCTATATGATCACTTTTCTATCGATCGCCCACTATAGAAAACGAGTAGTTGATTGTTTATGGTTTCTTGGTTTTTCAGTTCAGCAAATACTGTAATTGAACAGATCCAAGTTGATTTCCAATCTCAATTTGAAAAACAAAACCTATTTTCAAGAGTTCCGCAAGCTAGTCAAATATACTGCTGATTCGCTCATCGTTCTGTCTGTAATCCAACAAAACAAACGGAAAAGACTCTCTGAAATTTTCAGATAGTCTTGACTATTCATTCAGGTGAAATGAAGACAAATGGGCTCTCTAGTGCAGGAAATCGGCGCTTTCAAAATCCAATTTGCCGCAATTTTGACCAAAGTTAGAATCCACGACGTTTGTACAAATTGCATCAGCAGTATGATTTTGACAACCATTTAATATCCAGCAATCTTCGGAGTTTTCACAAGTTGTTCATGGTAGTGTCATAATTTCTAATCTTCTATTAGTTTCATTTGAGCCGCATTGTTTCAGAAAAAGAGAAATCTCATGTTCCATCTGCTTCATTTCAATTGTCTTTCTCCTTCCGTCCTCTTCATTGCTAACTTCAGCAACTTTTTTTATCGAACTCCATTGCTCAAATTTTCATTTGTCCTCCTCTCCTTCTTCTTTGACCTGTGATGATACAAGTACCGCTGAAATAGTGAGAAAAAATAATTATCAAACCGATGAAACAGTTTCGCAAGAAAAAACAGAACAAAACAGTTACAATTTTACAATATTTATTCATGGGTTAAAACAAAACAATTAATCTCTTATCCAAAATTTTCTTCAGCTCCAACATCCATATCTTCCGGCTCCTCGACGACCTCCTCCTTGATTTGGACCTGGCCTCGCTCCATGGCCTGAACACCTTCTTCTTCGAGAGCCGTCTCCGTCTGGGTGCTCGTCGAGGTCGCCACTCTCTTTTCTGCATTCTCCGTTTGAGTCGATGCCTCCGTGCGGACGATGAGTGGAGACGGTTGAGCAGTATATGCGGAAGAGCAGGTGTTCGGTGGGCTCTGGATTTTCTCGAGCTCCGTCATCTTCAATTTGAGTGCATCTACCTCCTTCTTCTGTCCATCCAGTGCCACCCGCAGATCTTGATTCTTCCCCTCATCCATCAGCTTTTTTTTGTTTGGTGGGCTCTTCACTTGGAGCTTCTCAATTTGGGTCCCCTGGTTCTGGACTTCTTCTTGCTGTGCTCGGTTGTTCTTCTCAAGCTGGCACTTGTCTCGATTGAGCTTCCCGATTCCGTCTCCTTGATCCTTCAGCTTTTGGTCTTTCTCCTCAATGGCTGAAACAAGAAATTCATTAGTATCATTCAAAAAATGCAATAAATTACCTTGGCGAGCCTGGTGCAGTTGGATGTTGGCCCTGTTGAGTTCCGCCTTCAACTGGACAATGGTCGACTGGGAATTCACTGGAAAATGGGAGAAATTACAAATTGGTAAGGTTTTGGTTTGGATATGTATTGATATCACCGATTATACCAGAAAAAAGATCATAGAACTTTTGAAATGTTCATCGAAAAATTTGAGTAAGCCGTAAACCCTGTTATCTAGGCACGCGTTTTCATGCAAAATGTTTTGAACGTTTTATTAGTTGAACGTATTTTGATAACTTTGAATACAAACTAAAACTTTGGATTTACGGCGCGTTATTTGTTTTGCTATTTTTGTTGTTTTCTCCCCGCAAAACACTATAATTATATAATTTTATGTTTGATCTAAATTTGAAAGCTGAAACAAAAATAATCCCTCAGTACTAACGTGCTCTCCGAAAAGAACACTTTTTGCAGATTCAAAATCAATAAAACAAAAAAAATTCGCGATTTCTGAATAACCCAAATCAAGAATAAAACTCACCGTTTTACTTCTAATTCATTAGGATAATTAAATATAGAATAATATATAGAATGATAATTAGAAATTCAAAAAAAATCATAATAAGACGGGACGCCCTAGCGAAGAGCGAGAGGAAAACTGAATGACGAATGCCGACCATCCGTCTCCTTTCCCCTATTCCTGCTTTCCCTGTACGCGCATAGAGGGTTTAGGTCCACCTGCCTGACGTTTTATCTAGGGAGCGAGCCGACAAATAATCCCACAGTTTGCCCGTCCTGGTTCGGTCCCGCTCAACCTACTGTTTGACATTTTATTGTCTGGTTCAACCAGGCCGTCGTATTGCTTTGCGTTTCTTCCATGCAGATTCACGACTAGTTCTCCTCTGCTATGGTAGATTTTTCTGAACTATCTATTCTAATCTTTTCCTGCTCGTTTTTCTTTTTCTAATTCAGAGTTTTTCTTCTCGTCCTTTTTTTATCTTTATGGTTGACTGTTTTCATACTTGCAAAAACCGGGCCGGGCCGCTGTCGTCAGCACTATTTTTCCTGGAGCATTTTTTTTTCGAAAAAAAAAACTTCATCAGAATTTCGAACAGGTTCTGACGTAAACATGAACTTATCACAAAGTTTTCAACAATTTGTTGTAAAATGACAAAAATCATGTGAAAATTTTGGAAAAAAAACAAGGTTTCTTGTACAATCAATTTTTCGGCAGATAGATCTCGTCCAAAACATTTACCTCAGAAATCGGCCGTTTGCTGAAAAAAACTGTACAGTTTCAGGAGTCCATCATTGAACGAGCTGTATCTGTCGTAAATGTGGTTGTACAAAAATGTTGTCAACTACAAAAGTTGATTTTAAGTTTTTTTTGATACACTCAAAATTTATTAGAGCTGTAGAAATTTTCTTGTTCGCCTCCCTTCCTCAACGTCAGTTAAAATTGACAGAAAACCATGAGTGTTAGTATACTTTTGCACGGTACTGCTTATATTTTTCTGCCTGAAAAATTTATGAAAATTCTCAGAATGCACAGGTATAATAGGTAATTCAACTCGTTGGTTCGAATCAGTGTAAAGGATTTTCAAAGCTTGATAAATTGAATTATTGAGCATCTCAACCAGGGGTGTGCGGGAAACTTCCCAGAACCGAGAATTTACCGCTTTTTCCCGACCGGGATATTTCCCGAAAATTTTTTTTGGGAAATCGGGGAATTTTTTTCATGAGAATGGATAAATCCTTTTTGGATTTGGAACTTTTCTCAAAGAAGAATATCAAAATTTTGTGTTTTCAATTTTTTTCGGTGTTCTTTCAATTTCTCGGCAGGTTTCACCGGAAAATCATTTACACTAGTGAACTGAAGACGAATGGAAAAAGGAAAATTGAAACAGATTGTCGCTAAATTTGTTTCTTTCGCTCTTTAGACATTTTGTCTCTCAAACATTGTTCGAAAATTTAGAGAAAACTGACTTAGAAACAATTCCCCGAATTTCCCGGGTTTTTCAGACCGTCTTTCACCTGAAAATTACCCGAGGGATCTTTTCCGCACAGCCCTAATCTCCACGTTACACACTTCCTTCTTCCGAAACGTCGTATCTTTTCTTGGCTTGACCTTTCCCGACGTTTTCCCACAAGTCATACGCGTACCAAGAGTTTAGGTCCACCTGGCATGATTTACGACGTTTTGCCTGGGGGCGGGGCTAACAGATTATTGTTTGACCTTTTGTTTGCGCACTCGGTTGAACTATGCGGTCATATTAACTCCACACTAATTGTTCTATGTTGCGGTATATTTTTCTAATCTATCCATTCTGTTCTTTTTCTTCTCCCTTTTCTTCACTCATTTCACTTTCGCCCTACCGCTTGCCCTGCTATCTTCCTGTCGTGAAAGTCAATACCTGCTTCTTTATCTCTTTTGAATAAGTGTATCGATTGATTTTTCTAATCCTGACAGTTTGTATGGACGAGTATTAGCGGGATGACCAAGCATTATGAATGCTCCAACTTTTCTCTAGTTTGAATGAGTTTCAGAACTCTTCAAAGCAGTTTCTATTTCTGTTTACAACTCATTTTCAATTTCAAACGTTTTCGACATTCGTCAAATTTGTTCGTCTTTCGTCTGGTAGATTAAATTAGTAAACATCTCAACTCGAGGCACTTCTATTCGCCAAAACTTTAACTTTTTTACTGTGCTTCTCATATCAGTTTTGTCTCACATCTCTCTTCAATTTGTCCATTTCAGCATTCAACCTTGGTTATCTCTCAATATGACACGAGCAAAATCGATTCCAAAACAACGTGGCAACCCCATCGCACAATCGTCAAAGAAGAATATTGTGAAAAAGAACACTCAAGGACCTGTCAAAAAGCAGCGTTTTCGCCCGGGAGCAACAGCATTGCGCGACATCCGCCAATACGAACAGTCTACCGAGCCCATCATTCGCAAAATGCCGTTTCGCCGGATAATCCAAGAGATTGCACACACAAATTTCAACACAATGATCAGATATCAAGCGCTGGCTGTGGATGTGCTTCGTCAAGCAGCTGAGGAGTACATCACGTCGTTATTCGAAAATGCCAATCTCTGTGCACACCACGCGAAACGTGTAACTGTCATGCCAAAGGATCTTCAACTTGCCAGTCGGATCCGCGGCGATCGAACCTCCGGTTGGTGAAAGTGAAACTTTCACCACCCCCCAACAGCCTTCTTTAAGGCTAAACACCGAACCCCAAGGCCCCCTCAAAAGGGCCACCCCTCTTTCATGTACTGAGCCTCTCCGTGGCGAAAGAGATCAACAGGTATCCACATTGTGGATTACCTGGCTAATCAGTACACATCTTTTGTTTTCTAAATTTTTCGGCTTTTCTTACAAAGTTTAGTGAAAGCAAATATTCAACCACATTTTCACATACATCGAAGTGAAAAATATTTGAATTTTTAATTTTAAAACAGTATTTATTTTTCAGAAACTTCCGAATAACTTTTAGAAAAATCAAATCAATCTCTTCTTTCAATTCATTTTTTTTATCTATCAACTGATTTGTAAATATCTACAGATTAACAATCTAACAAAGTAAGTTGTGAGTTTATAAAAAACTTTATTAACACATTTCCTATTTCAGGATGTTCTTCAATCACTCATTGATGCTGTTGTATTCTTGGTGGGCACGTGGGACCAGAAGTAATGATGGAAAATTTGCGGAGAGATGGCCACGGAGATTAGAAAAATGGATTTCACAGATCGATCGTCATATCTTTTTTTAATGTGTTTATGTATATGGATTTAGGATGTTTATCTTTTTTGAAACAATTTTTGAAACTCAATAAAATGGTTTCTCAGTGTCAGGTTTGAATTCTTCATCCCAACATACCATTTTTCGTTCTTCTCCTATTACTTGCGGGGCCCAGACGGTTTTGTTCACTGAAGAAAAATTGCGAATTTGTTTTGCTTTTTCTCACAGTTGACTTCAACTCACTGATATTCGCACAAATATTCAGAAACCTTAGCGAAATAGTGGTGGAAACAGGTTCATAATTTGATTTTATTTCAGATAAGATTTTTCACATACCACCATCACGCCATTTGGATATTATGCTTTGGTCGTTGGTCCGCAAGCTAGTCAAATATATTGCCTTTGCTCATCGTTCTGTCTGTAATTCAACAAAACAAACGGAAAAGACTCTCTGAAATTTTTAGAGAATCTTGACTATTCATTCAGGTGAAAGAAAACAAATGGGCTCTTTAGTGCAGTGAATCGCCGCTTACAATATCAAATTTGCCCCAATTTTGATCAAAGTTAAAATTTTCGGCGTTTGTACAAATTGCATCAACAGCCTGATTTTGACAACTAGTTGATATGCATCATTCTTCGGAGTATTCACAACTTGTTCAGGGCAGTTTCATGATTCTTGATCTTCTATTAGTTTTATTTGGGACGCATTTGTCTTAAGTCGAAAGGAACTATCTGCTCCCATCTGCTTCAATTTGATTGTCCTTCTCCTTCCGTTCTCTTCATTTCTAGTCGCAGCGACTTTTTCTTTTGAGCTGTGAAAAGCTCGAACTAGAAAAGTAAGTGTTCACTTTTATATCTATCGAACTCCACTGCTCAAGTTTCCAGTTGTCCTCCTCTCCTCCTTCTTTGACCTTCTTCGATTCACAAGTACCGCTGAAATAGTGAGAAAAAATAAGTATCAAACCGATGAAACGGTTTCGCAATGAATATAACAGAACAAAACATTTATAATTTCACATTATTTATTCTTGGGTTCACACAAAACTAATTTATTAAGGAGGATTTCCTTATCCAAAACTTCTTTCAGCTCCGAACATTCATCTTTTCCGACTCCTCGACGACCTCCTCCTTGATTTGGACCTGGCCTCGCTCCCTGGCCTGAACACCTTCTTCTTCTAAGCTTTTCTCCACAGTATCCGTTTGGCTTGCCGCCTCGATACGGATGATGATTGGCGACGATTGTGCAGTGGATCCTGGAAAGCTGGTGTCCGGTGGGCTCTGGACTTTCTCAAGTTCCAGAACCTTCAACTGGAGCTTCTGAACTTCCTCCCACAGTAATCGATTCTTCTGCTCCATCCGGGCCTTTTCAATATTGAGCTGGCCAACTCCGTCTCCTTGGTCCTTCAGCTTTTGGTCCTTCTCCTCAATGGCTGAAACAAGTAATTCATTAGTATAATTCGAAAAATTCAATAGGTTACCTTGGCGAGCCTGGTGCAGTTGAAGGTTGGCCCTGTTGAGTTCCGCCTTCAACTGGGCAATGGTCGTCTGCGGGTCCTCTGGAAAATTGAAGAAATTACAAATTGGTAATGTTTTGGTTTTGATATGAGATGCGCGAAAGAGCCGAATTTTCCAGAAAAAAAGATTCTAAAACCTTTGAAGGTACATAGCGTAAACTCTGTGATCTAGGCACGCTCAGTACAGTTTGTTCATAACGGCATATCTCGGTTGTCTTCGAAATTAGCAAAAAATGATCAACCAAAGAGTTTTTATGCAAAATGTTTCGAACATTTTATCAGTTGAACGCATTTTGATAACTTCGAAGACAACCGAGATATACTGCTTTGAAAATACAGTACTAGGTGAGCCTAACATATTGGATTCACGGTATGAACCGTTTTTTGTTTCTCTACTTTTCAATGATTTCTCCCCGGAAAACACTATAAAATTACCCACAGGATTTAGAACATTTGTTGCTCCATCTAAAAGTGAAAGCGAACAGGAATACTTTTAGAATTGATCTAGAGCGTTGCGATCAAACTCAAAACCCTCAGTACTAACGCGCACTCCAAAAAAGAACACTTTCCGCAGTTTCAAAAAATTGAGAAAGCCAAAAAATTTCGCATTTTGAGAACCCCGAAACGTAAAAAAACTCACCGCTTTAATTTCAAAATAACCAGAATAATTAAATATCAGATTATATAGAACAGTATTTGAAAATTAAAAATAATCATAACAAGACGGGACACCCTAACAAAGAGCGTGAGGAAAGAAGAATGACGAATGCCGGTCATCCGTTTCCTTTTCGCTTTTAGTACCCTTTCTTTCTCTCCTTCTCTCAATGCACAATAGTCTCTAGTTTCCCACTCGGCCCATAAATTGTTCTCTCTCCTGCCACGTAGAGTGTGTCGTGGCTCTTCTTTGAATGGTTTATATGAGAGAGCGATTGACTAAGAAGCACTATCTGTAAGAGAGAGACTTTTAGTGCTAGGCCTTGGCACAGTTGCAAAAAGTTGTTTAGATCCGGATGATTTTTGGATCATATATGCATCCATATGAGTGATTTATAATAAACATGTTACTAGACCCCTATGACGTCATCGCCTGGAAATGTGGCTGAAAATATGATTTCCAGCTCAAAAATTCAAAAAATTTTCATTTTTGAGATATCGTTACCAAATTTCAGAGGGTTGATATTTGACCCTTAGGGCATCTCCAATAAATTTTTGAGCCATCTGCGAACTCGGGAAGTGGCCCAAATAATTTTGAAATAGAGGTTTTTTCAATTTTTCTCGAAAATTTTGAATATAGGTAGAGGAATTTTATTTGATTTTCGGATTCCCCATTAAATTTGCTACAAAAAAGTCTCTTAGACCATACCCGAAATAGGCGCCCATTTTGAGATATAGTGGTTTTTTCGAAAAACACCAAAGGGTCCCCCCTTATGAAAATTTTTTTTTCGAAAAAAATCGAAATTTTATTTTGGGCTATAATTTTCAGAAAATGATTCTATGATCATAACTAGCTCAATCCCAAAAGATGAGCTCATATAATCGACTTTGAGCAGAGTTACAGTAACCGGGTGAAATGAGCCTACATTTTGCCCTCATTCGTTCTTCTTCTTTTTGAAAAAACCGCCATATCTCAAGATGGGCGCCTATTTCGGATATGGTCCAAGAGACTTTTTTGCAGCAAATTTTATGGGTGAAACGAAAATCAAATAAAACTTTACTACCTCTATTCATGATGGGTGAGAAAAATTGAAAAAACCCACATCTATTGGAA
>GL379919.1:111059-147358 GCA_000143925.2 Caenorhabditis brenneri | reverse complement strand
ATCTTGAGATATGGCGGTTTTTTCAAAAAGAAGAAGAACGAATGAGGGCAAAATGTAGGCTCATTTCACCCGGTTACTGTAACTCTGCTCAAAGTCGATTATATGAGCTCATCTTTTGGGATTGAGCTAGTTATGATCATAGAATCATTTTCTGAAAATTATAGCCCAAAATAAAATTTCGATTTTTTTCGAAAAAAAAATTTTCATAAGGGGGGACCCTTTGGTGTTTTTCGAAAAAACCACTATATCTCAAAATGGGCGCCTATTTCGGGTATGGTCTAAGAGACTTTTTTGTAGCAAATTTAATGGGGAATCCGAAAATCAAATAAAATTCCTCTACCTATATTCAAAATTTTCGAGAAAAATTGAAAAAACCTCTATTTCAAAATTATTTGGGCCACTTCCCGAGTTCGCAGATGGCTCAAAAATTTATTGGAGATGCCCTAAGGGTCAAATATTAACCCTCTGAAATTTGGTAACGATATCTCAAAAATGAAAATTTTTTGAATTTTTGAGCTGGAAATCATATTTTCAGCCACATTTCCAGGCGATGACGTCATAGGGGTCTAGTAACATGTTTATTATAAATCACTCATATGGATGCATATATGATCCAAAAATCATCCGGATCCAAACAACTTTTTGCAACTGTGCCAATGGAAAGTCTCTCCTTACAGAAAGCGCCTCCTAAAAACAGACGGGCAAGTAGAGAGCAGAGGAAGAGATAGATACCAGTAAGGATGTAAATACATGAACGATACATTTCTTTATAGAGCTACCTAGAAGTGGGATGTTTATAATGTTTGGGACATGACTAAAGATGGGCAGAAGAAGTAGTATTTCAAAACGAGTGATCAACTTAGGGACGAAATATCCCGGCTTGCGAAGTCTAGCTGTGTCGGCAGACTTTCCGGGCCGCATAGCGCAGCTGGTAGTGATCTTGGTGGTCTGCTAGGCTGGTCATGAGTTTTAACACATTAGAGGTAGCTAACATATGAGGCATTAAAAAATAATTTGAAGAAGGGGCATGTAAAAGGTGTGTGGTTCATTCAAAATTTCGAAATAAAATTTCATAAAGACGATTTATTTACAGAAACGGGATGTTTTTTTTTTGTTTTTTGATTCAGCAAGTATTGTAATTGAACAGATCACGATAACGGATCGCTAGCTAGTCAAACGTACTTCTGATTTGCTCATCGTTCTGTCTGTAATCCAACGAAACAAACGGAAAAGACTCTCTGAAATTTTCAGAGAATCTCGACTATTCATTCAGTTGGAAGCAGACAAATGGGCTCTCTAGTGCAAGAGATCGCCGCTCACAAAATCCAATTTGCAGCAATTTTGACCGAATTCAAGATTCACGGCGTTTGTACAATTTGTATCAGCAGCTTGATTTCGACACAGTTGATATCCAGCAATTTTGGAGTATTCACAAGTTATTCAGGGTAGTGTCATGAATTTTAATCTTCTATTAGTTTCATTTGAGCCGCATTGTTTTAGAAAAAGAGAAATCTCTTGTTCCATCTGCTTCATTTTGATTGTCTTTCTTCTTCCGTTCTCTTCATTTCTAGTGGCAGCGACTTATCGAACTCCACCACTCAAATTTCCAGCTGTCCTCCTTTTCTCCTTGTTTTGACCTATAATAATACAAGTACCGCTGAAATAGTGAGAAAAAATAAGTATCAAATCGATGAAACAGTTTCGCAAGAAAAAACAGAACAAAACGGTTACAATTTTACATTATTTATTCATGGGTTAAAACAAAACAATTAATCTCTTATCCAAAACTTTTGGACGCTCCAGCATCTCCACCACCGAGCCAATCAAAAGCATCATTGGTCGGTGTTTTGAGTCCAGCCGTTTCTTGCTCTTCGGAGCCATGATCCAAATAGCGGAACGCATTGTTCTGCTTCCAGACGACCGAGTCACTGTCGTTCAACTGTGACAGCATCGTGTCTGCAAAACTCATTTTTTTACACCTCCATTTTGAATTTTCTTTCGCTAAACTCACCCATTCCTGGGCTCTCCTGATCGTCGTCTTCATTTAGAGCAGCTTCTGGGTGGTGTGAGACTGGTCTGCGGGCTGAAAAATGGAGAATTATATTATCGGAAACCGAAAAAATTTATTGTGAAGTCTTATCTGTCATTGCCACATCACTCTGTACATCATTCTTACAGTAATCTTCACTATCGCCACAGTACTTTCCGAATAACCCCTGACCCAGATAGGTTCTACAGTCAACCAGTACAACAGCAGTATCCCCACACTCACAGTTTTCTTTGTTACGCTTTTTACCTCTCCTCCGCCCGTTACAGTACCCTGTCTCTACAGTAATCCCTCTGACCTTCACAGTACACCAATTTTCTTTTCCCACTGTCATTTTATCGCTACAGTACCCCCCCCCCCTCACCCTCAACACTAACGCGCGCTCAAAAAAGGACACTTTTTGCAGTTTCAAAAAATCAATGGAGTACAAAAGTTTCGCAATTTTTGAAAAACTCGAAACGGAAATAAAACTCACTGCCATAATTTAAAAATATAAGAATAATTGAATTTTAGATATTATAGAATAATAGATAGAAATTAAAAATAATCATAATAAGACGGGACACCCTAACAAAGAGCGGGAAGAAACAAGAATGACGAATGCCGGGCATCCGTCTCTTTTTCGCTTTTAGTACCCTTTCTTTCTCTCTTTCTCTCAACGCACAATAGTCTCTAGTTTTCCATTTGACCCCATACGTTGTTCTCTCTCCTGCCACATAGAGTGTGTCGTGGCTCTTTTTTGAATGGTTTATATGAGAGAGCGATTGACCGAGAACAGACAAGCGAGTAGGGAGGAAAGGAAGAGATAGACACTAGTAAGGGTGTCAATACACAAACGATACGTTTCTTTATTGAGCTCCCTGGAAGTGAGATATTTTTCGATGTTCGAAACACTCAAAAAATGTGAAGAATAGAATACGGTAGTTCATCAAAATGAAGAATCAAACAGAGGACGAAATCCCCGGCTTTCAAAAACATGGAAGGTCGACGTGCTTTCCGGGCCGCATAGGGCAACTGATACCGATCTTGGTGGTCTTGTAGGCTGGTCATGAATTTAACACATCAGAGGACTAACCAGAGCTGTGGTGAAAAAAATTTGAAAAATGGAAGTCGGAAGTCTGAAGTGGGAAGTGAAATTCCTAAAACGGAAGTCGGAAGTCGGAAGTCAGTCGTGAAAACTCAAATTTCTGAAGCTCAAAATTGACTCAAAAGTAGTAATTCTGAGAAGAATATGGTTTCTTGTTATACGCTTTCTGAAAAATGTTGAAAAATATCCGGTTGTTCAATTTTCGTGTCCGAAAATTTCAGACTCCCGTCTAAATGTTGTCCTCTAAAACGGAAAATCGGAAATCGGAAGTGAAATTTCTGGAATGAAAGTCGGGAGGCGGGGATCTAAAGTGGAAAAACATCTGCAATTCGGAAGTCGGAAGTCTGGAAGTTGGTGTGTGTTTGATTCAAAATTTTATTTAATAAAACTGATGAATAAAAGATTGATTTGGTTTTTTTCGTTTTTTTTATTCACAAGGGATGTGCAACACCTCGCAACCTCAGAATCGGCTCAAAGTTTTATGAGAGGTTTATACCGGTCTAGATAAATACCCCAAAAATTTTTAGAATGTGCTCATCAGTTTCAGCCGAGTTATGACGCTTGGAAGTGAGAATCAGTTGATTTTGGCTTGAAATCGTCAATTTTCGGAGACCGTTTTTTCGACCTTCCAGGTTTTTTTCGAAGCAATTTTTGTTTTTAGGGGTATTTTGGCGGCTTAAAAAACATGTTTCCGAAATTTCAGCAAAAAAAAATTTTGTCTGAAATTTTAAAAAAATTGATGACCATTTGGGTGCAAATTTTTTCTGAAAAAATTTTTTTTTCGAATTTTTTTTTCAAAAGTGTTACCAAAGTATGAAGGACATTAGGACACTGTCTTTGTGAATTTTTCATAGTTTTAGACAGTTAACGAGTCGAAGAAAAGACCGATACCAAGGCTTTCTAGCGATGTTTTCGGAGGGGGAAGTTTGTTTGGAGCGTCCTAGACATGTCCAGAATTACACAAAGCAAGCCTGAGGTCGCTATGAAATGTCTCTTGAGAGTTTTGAGGTAATGTATTGAGGAATTGAGACTTCAGTATTGACCACCAGAAGTCTTCCAGTTTCGAGAAATTACAAATAATCCTTTTTTTCGGAACTTGACTTTTTTCACTCCATTTAGCAAAAGCAATGAATATAGCCCAAAACTAGTTTCAAAATGGTAGACCAGGTGTTTTGGCAGGATTGAGAACCCCAACAAAAAAAACAAAAACAAAAACGATTCAACGGAATCGATCCCCAGACCTTCCGCACACCACTTGAAACCACAACCACTGAACCACCAAACCGTTGAAATCTACAGATAAAATTGGGACTTACAAGAGCGGTCTTTTTTTCTCATGTCGAGCTGCCGGAAACCTCTCTTCCTATGGTAAACCAAGGGTTTCAGTACTAAAAATTTCAAGCGTCATAACTCGGCTGAAACTGATGAGCACATTCTAAAAATTTTTGGGGTATGTATTTAGACTGGTATGAACCTCTCATAAAAGTTTGAGCCGATTCTGAGGTTGCGAGGTGTTGCACATCCCTTGTCAGCAAATATTGTAATTGAACAGATCACAATTGATTTCCAATCTCAATTTAAAAAACAAGACCTATTTTCAAGAGTTTCCCGGTCCGCAAGCGAGTCAAATATACTGCTGGTTTGCTCATCGTTCTGTCTGTAATCCAACAAAACAAACGGAAGATACTCTCTGAAATTTTCAGAGAATCTCGACTATTCATTCAGGTGGAAGAAGACAAATAGGCTCTCTAGTGCAGAAAATAGCCGTTTACAAAATCCAATTTGCCGCAATTTTGACCAAAGTTCAGATTTACGGCGTTTGTAAAAATTGCATCAGCAGCTTGATTTCGACAACCAGTTGATATGCAGCAATTTTCGAAGTATTCACAAGTTGTGCAGGATAGTGTCATGATTTTTAATGTTGTATTAGTTTGACGCCTTTGTTTCAAATCAAGAAAAGTCTCCAGTTCCATTCGCTTCATTTTGATTGTCCTACTCATTTCGTTCTCTTCATTTCTAGTGGCAGCGACTTCTCCTTTTTGAGCTGTAAAAAAGCTCAAATTAGAAAATTCAGTGTTTTATATGATCACGTTTCTATCTTTCGAAATACACTGCTCAAATTGCCATTTGTCCTTCTTTCCTTCCTTTTTGACCTGTAATGATATGAGTACCGCTGAAATAGTGAGAAAAAATAAGTATCAAACCGATGAAACAGTTTCGCGAAAAAAGACAGAAAAAAACAGTTACAATTTCATAATATTTATTTTGAGGTTAAAACAAAACTAATTAATTTCTTATCCAAATAAACTAATTAATTCCTCATCCATTCGTTGCGGACTGAAGTACTGTCCAGGCATTCCCTGCCCTCCAGGGGGGTTTGGCGGTTGAAGTCCATAATCGTTCAGTAGTGAATGAGCAAGTTGATTTGAATCTGAAAATCAGATAATTTAAAAATTGCCTGCCAAATATTTTGACAAAGAAGAGAAGGAAAAGAGAAACGAGGGGAAAAATGGCCAAAAAAGAAGGAAAAACTGCCTTCCTTTCATTCCCATATTCAACGTCACACAGTGGTGGTGAGTTGAAAGAAATCGTTCTTTTTTTGCAGTCTAGCACAAGGTGTGTGTGGGAAACAAAGTCAGAAAAGCGACCGGAAGGCCATAAAAACTGCACAGTGCAGGCAAAGCATGAAAACTAAAAACTAACACTTTTGGGTATATTTTTTGGCAACCGAGATATAAAGGCTTGGAGTGGTACGGCTGTAGGAATATTGGGCTTTGATGGTTGTGAGCAAAAGTGCCTAAAACACAAGAAAAAATCAGTTACCAAAAAAATTAAAAAAGCATTTTTAGTTAAGAACATTTCATGCTAGATCTAAGTTTGAAAGCTAAGACGAAAATAAACAAAACTGATCTAGAGCGATGCGATCAACCCCAAAACCCTCAACACTAACGCGCGCTCAAAAAAGGACACTTTTTGCAGTTTCAAAAAATCAATGGAGTACAAAAGTTTCGCAATTTTTGAAAAACCCGAAACGGAAATAAAACTCACTGTCATAATTTAAAAACTTAAGAATAATTAGATTTTAGATAATAATAATTAGAAATTAAAAATAATCATAATAAGACGGGACACCCTAACAAAGAGCGTGAGGAAAGAAAAATGGCGAATGCCGGGGCATTCGTCTCCTTTTCGCTTTTAGTACCCTTTCTTTCTCTTTTTCTCTCAATGCACAATAGTCTCTAGTTTTCCATTTGACCCCATACGTTGTTCTCTCTCCTGCCACATAGATTGTGTCGTGGCTCTTCTTTGAATGGTTTATATGAGAGAGCGATTGACAGAAAACAGACAAGCGAGTAGGGAGGAAAGGAAAAGATAGGTACCAGTAAGGCAGGAGGCTACCCCGAATCAGGACTGAACAAATCATAACTATCCCGAATCAGAACGAAAGTTTGTGAGCTTGCAGGAGCTCTAATTCTGGAAAAACTTGCGATCTAAATATATAAAATTGTAGAAAATTTCTTTCGCTACAATTTGATATATTCACATTTTTTGATTTTCCAGAAGCAAAGCCCTCGAAAGGTCACAAACTTTGGTTTTGATTCGGCCGGTTCTGATTCGAGGTAGTTCTGATTTTTCCAGTTCTGATTCGGGGTAGCCTCTGAATGATCACTCGAAAAAGTTGCAGATTTCGCGTCGAATCGACCTACTGGAATTGAGAATCATCCGGATGTCGATTCATTTACAGAAATGGAAGGAATAAAGCCTTCTTGTGGGAGAGGCGACTGTTTTCGACATTTTGTTACTTATGGAAGTTGTTTGAGGATTGATTTCGAAAAACTCGTGAACAATATGAAGAAAAAAATAGTCGGTGAGAATGTAATACAAAAATTTTCCAATTGAATTCACCAACATGAAGGTTTAGCAGTGAAAACAGGTTAACGATTCGATTTATTTGAGATAAGATGTTGCACATACCACATTCACTCCGTTTGAATATCCTGTTCTATTGACAAAAACTATGAAAAATGGATAAATGATTGTTTCTGTTTTTATTCACAAATAATGCAATTGAACAGATCAAATTGATTTCCCATCACAATTTGAGTAACAAGACCTGTTTTCAAGAGTTCTGCAAGATAGTCAAATGACTGTTGATTTGCTCATTGTTCTGTCTGTAATTCAACAAAACAAACGGAAAAGACTCTCTGAAATTTTCAGAGAATCTTGACTATTCATTCAGGTGAAAGAAGACAAATGGGCTCTCTAGTACAGGAAATCGCCATTCAGGAAATCCAATTTGCCGCGATTTTGATTAGGATTTACGGCGTTTGTACAATTTGCATCAGCAGCTTGATTTCGACAACCAGTTGATAAACAAATATCTTAGGAATATTCACAAGGTTTTCAGAGTAGTGTCATGATTCTTAATCTTCTATTAGTTTCATCAAGGACGCATTTGTCTCAGGCCAAGAGAAATCTCCTGTTCCATCTGCTTCTTTTTGATTGTCCTTGTGATAATATCAAATGGATTCGCTAGTTGATTTTTGCTTCTACACGATTTATCCTCCATCAACAGCTTGATATCTGGAAAAGTAGCGGCGGATAGTATCTAAAATTACAGTGTAAACTGACCGCGAGATTGAATAGAGAACAATTCACCATTGCTTTTCCGAAAAATAAACAATTTAGCAAATATTCCACATGATCTTAGTGCTACTGCATCAAGAGCCGTCTATTTTCATCCAATTCTACACCGTTGTCTGATATCATCAACGTCGTCACGAATTTGACAGGCCACTCTCAGAATAGAGAAAAACAATATTTCCTTTCCATATAACGCTTGTTGAATTTCAATTGAAGTTTGAGCTGCTTCAACTGTTCCCACGGGAGCTGGTTGGCTTAAATTTGTCATTGTCAGCCCTCTTGATCCGTCTGAAACCAGCCAACATTACATTCATTATTCGGGCATATAGGATCATTGCTATGCTTCCGAATTGCCACAGAGAACATGCATCTCTCAAAGTCTTCATAATTGATGGTACTCATCTTGGAAAGCCTAACATCAATCATGCATTTTTTGATTACGACTTAACTTATTTCGTGTATATAGGGATAGATGGATTTAGTCTGATAGCGTCTGTGAATTCTGGTGGGCTCTGCAATTGATTCTCGTAGTCTTTTTTTTTCTTCCCGGTTATATCTTCACAAGATTCTGAGGTTCGGAGCATTTTTCCGTTTTTAGCGTTTTCCAAAGCGACCAAATCGACACTTCCAGTTTTCTGTTGATGTAGGTCTTTCCTGCAACAAAGTTACAACTAATTACACAGTTAGTCAATCAGAATCTAACCTCTTCCTGTTGTCGACGACGTAAACTTGAAGTAAACGGAACAAGTGGAAGCAGGTACCTCGGAATAACAGTTAACCTTTTACTCATGTTTCTCTTTGGTTATTTGAACTATTTGACGTCGTCAGCTTTTTCTGCTTGAATTCACGGCTTGTTCCCATGTGTCATAGCCGCAAACTTTGTTCGTATACCCAATTCCTCTATTTCCAGCTTTAACCAGAATCAAATATGTCAGGTTAGTGCGAGGAAGATTCCAGAGCGTGATTCCACTTGTTTAGTGTCCTCGACATGCCTGCATGCTGCAAATTTGTAATCCGTGTTAGTCTTTATAAATAAGAAACATACCGTTTTGTTGTCGTTATCAGCAGTGTCCATCTCACAAATCGTGTTTCAGGTTGCTCTCATTCCCAATGCTCACAAGGAAGCTTCCGAGGTTTTGGTACGTGAAATACCATACAGCTAACTAATTTGCCAGTTTCTGATAACATTCTTCTGCTCAAATTTGTTCTTGTACTCTGAGGGAGCTTTGTTGCTATCGATTTGCCCGGCAAATCTTCGTCTGAAAGAAGAAAGTAATTATTTTTTGAACATTGATGAACTGGACGAAAACTCACGTTTTCCTATCACTACCTGCATATTCCATACACTAAACCACTTCTAAACATTGTTCTCCATATCCCGAACGTCAAGTTTCCGTCGAAATGAGTGAATACCTGCAATCATGATTTTTTCATTGCGAAAAAGAATTAATGACGATTTTTACGAGAAAAACTGGCAGGAATTTCGAAATTTTAGTATCAATCTGCTCAGAAAAAATTCTACTTTTCATTTCTCCAAAAATTTCGAATTTTGGCTGAAAATTTGGCTGAAAATTCAACAAAAAAGGGATAAAAAGGAGTGTTCGTGGCGAGACCCATCGGCCACGTGTAGGCGCTTTCTCTATGTCTCCTCTCTTCTTCGCGTGTTAATGGGGCGCGTTAGCATCATTTTGAAGTGAGAAGAAACTACGGAAAGAAAGAGGGTTTTATTAAAACATTTGGGTGTTTGATCAAAAAAAGAGAAAAGAAAGCGTCAAGAAAAAAAAAACTGACAAAAAAATCCGATCGCTAGGCACAAATTTCAAAAATAACGAAAATTGGAGACACTAATTGCAATTTGATGTAATCCAAGTAAAATTTTATCCAAGTCTCTAAAAAATGACTGTGTCCATTGCCTCAAACGGTGTTCGTGTTTTAACCACTTACACGTTTTTTATCGAGTTTTAGGCCAATTTTTTCCATATTTTGTGCTAAAATTGAACTTTTTTGAAAAATCTCGAGAATGAATCAAAATAGAAGCCCAGGCGAGGGGAATTATTATGTTTCGAGTTAGTAACACTCAATGTTTTGACTGAATATTTTACCTTCGGCTCGAATTTCCCTCCATTACTTTTCTACTTCCGTTCTCTTCATTTCTAGTGAGAGCGACTTTTCCTTTCAAGCTGTAAGGAAGTTCAAATTGGAAGAGTGAGTTGTCTATGTGATCACCTTCTTATCTATCGAACTTCGCTGCTCTGATTTCCAGTTGTCCTCCTCTCCTCCTTATTTTTTAACCTATAATGGTACAAGTACCGCTGAAACAGTGAGGAAAAATAAGTATCAAACCGAAGAAACAGTTTCGCGAGAAAAAAACAGAACAAAACAGTTACACCTTCACAATATTTATTTAGGGGTTAAAACAAAATAATTAATTCTTTATCCGAATCGTCCTTGAGCTCCAGCATCCATCTCTTCCGGCTCCTTGATCCTGACCCGAGCTCGCTGGGGCTCATCTCCTTGTCTGGGTGGCTTGGGTCTCCGAGGTCACCAATTGCTTCTCTGGAAAAATGGAAAAATTACAAATTGGTAAGGAGGCCAGAAATGTGCGAAAGGGCTAATTTTTACCGGAAAAAGTTTCTAATACTCTTTTTTTCGAAACGAAATTTTTTTGAAACTAGTTTTGCGGCAATCTATTCTTGAGAGTATTTTTTGCTCGAGACTGGTTCATTTATCTACTTTTCTGTCATTTGACTCTGTACTCACCCTGAGCACCTTGGTTTTGCTCTTCGTTCCACATCTCTTCTTCTCCGGTCTCTGCAACCAACACTGGGGGAGCTAAAACATACATTTTTCACTCAAACTTTCATATTTATCAAATCTACTCACCTTCCTCTTGCGCGACATTGTTGATGTCAGCATGTACGGTTCAAAGTGGTGGTGTGCTGAAATTATGGAAACTATAGGATTTTCAGACAAATTTCAGATTACCTTGGACCGTGGCTGGAGCAATTTGTTGGTGGACGGATTGCGGCGGGGCCTGTTGTGGGTGCATTGGTGCGGCTGGCGCTGAAAATAAAAAATAAATCTTTCGAAAAAAAAAACTGAAGCTTTACTTACAGAACATTCCTTGGCGCATGGCGAATTCATGTGCAGCTGGTCCTGATGGCATCTGTGGTGGAGGGGCCATTCCTTGGAAGAAGTGGCCTGAAATCATGGAATTAAGTTTGAATTTTACGTGAAAAAGTTGCAAATTACCTTGGTTTCAAGCCATTGCACCGAATTGTCCTTGACCATGACGGTCAACAACTTCTACTGGGGCTGGATTCCCTAGTACAAGTTGCCCACCGGCCATGTGTGGCTGGAACGGCATTGCTGGTGGAACCACACCAAATGATGGGCGTTTCTGCACTGAAAAGAAGTTTTTCTTTGCAATTTTTCGAGATTTTTCTCAGAATGATCTACTCTTTTGTCGTTTTCAATGCTCGAAGGTAATCTTCTCAAATTTGGGCTTGATTAGGTTTTAGAACATTTTATGCTCGAACTTATTTTGAGAGCAAAAGCGAAAATCTTCAAAACTGAACTAGAACGATGCGATAAACTCCAAAATCCTCAGTTTTAACAAGCGCTCCGAAAAAACACTTTCCGCAGTTTCAAAATATCTAAAAAGTCAAAAAGTTTCGCATTTGAAAAACTCCGAAACGGAGATAAAACTCACCGTTTTTATTTTAAAACATTAGAATAATTAAATATAGAATAATATATAGAATAATTATAAGAAATTCAAAAAAATCATAATAAGACGGGACGCCCTAACGAAGAGCGAGAGAAAAACAGAATGACGAATGCCGGCCATCCGTCTCCTTTCCCCTTTTCCTGCTTTCCCTTTTTCTCTTTCTCTCTTTATGCACAACAGTCTATAGTTGCCCACTCGGCCCATAAAATGTTCTCTTTCCTTCCACATAGTGTGTCGTGGCTCTTCTTTGAATGGTTTATTGAACGAGAACAGACGGGCGAGTTGGGAGGGAAGGAAGAAATAGATACCAGTAAGGCTGTCAATACACGAACGATACATTAGAGGTTGTAGATGATTGAGACATGCTCGAAAACTGGAAGAAAAGAAGTGGAGGATTTAATTAGGAATGAATTTCCCCTGCTTCTGAAACCAAGCAGTGTCGGCGAGATTTCCGGGTCGCGTAGTGCAGCCAGTAGCGATCTTGGTGATCTGGTAGGCTGGTGATGTGTTCAAACCCATCAGAGGCAGCTAACATACATATTTTAGACAAATTTTCTCCTTTTTTTCTTCTTTGCAGCAAAAAAGCATAGCCAAAATCGAGAACTGTTTGTTTATTTTGAAAAATGGAATTATTTTATTATTGAGTTTCGAGTAAACAAAAAGTATGAGACTTGATATAATACAATGGTCCAGATGACTCTCCTGGCTTGTCCTATGCTCCTTCGGTTTTTGAATGGCCTTTTCAAAAATTCATCTTACATCACTCTTGAATCCAATCTGTCAGAACTCTCTGGTATATCTGTATTACATTTCTCTGTATCAAAAAAAATGGATAACACATATGTATGAAATTGCGAAAATTTATTGATAGGAAGTTTATATCAAAGAAAAATAACAAACTTAATACTATGGACAGTGATTCGAAAACATCACTCTGAAAAACTAGTAAAACACCTGATGTGGTCCAAAATGACTCGTGGAAAATTGAAAGTCGCATTGTGTAAGAAAAAATACGATTTTGTTGACAGCAATTTTCAATTTGCTCCAAAAAACGAAAACTAGTCTATAGAATGTGTTTCGGCTATACCATAATTTTATACTTTTTTCCCGTCGTAATTCTGAAAAGGAGGCCTATTTTCTAGACCTTCACGTCCTGTGAACTACTCAAAAACAAGAGCGATTATCTCATAGGGTTGTCTGTGATCCAACAAAACAAACGGAAAAGACGCTCTGAATACTTCAGAGAACCTTGACTATTCATTCAGGTGAAATAAAGACATATGAGATTTCTACTTTCAAGAAATACCCGCCTACGACACGCAGATTATCTAGTAACAACTGCATTGTATTTTCGAAAGTGAAAACGCACGGTTTTTGTACACATTTCTTTAGCTGCGATTTCCAAAGTATTAATGAGTTCTTGAGATTGTTGACATGATCCTCAATCTTCTTTTAGTTCCATTGAAATGAAACCAGAGGCGAGCTTGCATTGAACATGACCTCCGTCACACGGTACTGAACCACCAGTCATTCGGATCTCCATTCAGCTGCTCCCACTTCCAAAAAAGATGATTGGGATGTCAACAGGTTCTGTCTAAAGCCAATGCGGTCGATATTGCGCGGATAGCATCGCCGGGTGTTCCTTCAGTGAGCATGAGGACAAAAACCCTGCACAACGTGGGACGAATTCTGTAAAATATGAAATTCAGCAACATACTATGTCAAGATCTGACTTACCTAACAAATATTCTATGTATCTCTTACTCCATCTCAGTTTTGTGACGAAACTGATTTCAATTCCATTGGATATCAGGTTGTTTCAAAATATCGTCAAGATTTGCATCATTTTTCCGGACACTTGTTGACACGGTGTCATATCTTCGAAGATTTCATTTCGATCAATGAATTGTGGTTTTCATGTCTTCATCATCACCTTTGTTGATTCAATCTTCCCTCAATTGTCGCGTTTCACAGTAGCAGAATAGTTGCGAGTCAATCTCCTTCGCATCTACATGCTAAAATATGTGGGCTTCAATTGACAGAGTCTTCTTGAGCATTATTTGTGTCTTTTGAGAGTAGAGTCACTTATGATACATCCAAATCTAATTGAGAAACATTTTTCCCCAGGAAGCTGCTTATACAAAAAGCATACCACTCTGTTTGCACTAATCATGTGGCATTCTCTTGAATTGCATTTCTGTCGACTGATTCGCATATTTCTCCAGTTACACATCTGTTGATCCAGCCATTCATTTTCCGTCCAATGGTGTATTAGTTGTGGTTCGATATTTCTGACACACTGAGTTGGACATTTTCGAGGTGCCGGCTAATTCGAATAACACACCGATCTTCGGGTACCATTTACAAATTTCTTCTGCTGCTCCAACTATTTGTTTGCCGTCCTTTTCAGCTTTCATTACCCAGGAACGTGTTAGCTCAAAAAACATACCATTCTTTGTGTTCCATCCAGATTTTCTTCTTTAAAGAAGTTGTCTGTGCTGACCAAATACTTTCCTTCATACACGAGGAGAATTTTTGAGAGCCTGGTTCCTGAATTGTTATTGTGACAATTATGCGTGATTCAAGCCTTCCAAATTGTCGCTTCACCATCGAATGCTTCCGATGCTTTATGTGAATTCGGTTTTTTCTTGCGAAAGTCCACCTGCAAATAAAAACTGTCATTCTTCGAAATTACTTGCGAATTTCTTTGAAACTCACCATTTCATGTCGCCTTCAGCAAATATGTACTTCTCTCCACTTTGAAAGTTTGTTTTCCCTAGATCAATCGTTGGAATGGTGCCGAACCAGAAGGAAGTCTGCAATTTGAAAAATTGATCATAGGAAAATGAATAAAGGTAATCTCGATGTGGAAAATGACGGAAAATGAGCGAATTCGGCATCATTCTGTTCAGAAAAAAACCATTGTTCTTCTATCTAAAAATTTAGAGAACATTTGGCTGAAGTTTACAGAAAAATGAAAAAATAGGTAACATTTCTCTCGGTCTCTTTTCTTTATCGCGTGTCAATGGGGCGCGTTCGCATTATTTTTGAATGTGTGAGGAAAATACAACCCTGGTTGGTCTGAAGGCGCGCGTCGTAAACAGAAAAAGGAGAAAAGCAAAAGGAATACTTCATAAGAAAATACCTGATGCTTGAAGTGAAATTCTGGTAATCCATTTGCTTGTTTCTCAGGTTTTCGATCTGCTGGTTTGACTATACAGTTGAAGTTTCATCGTTTATGCTGCATAAAAATTGCAAGCCATGTGACTTTGCTTCATCATGTTCTGTTTCTCTTTGGTCAGGTGAACTTGAGTTGACAGCGCTCTTATGATTATTCATTGTGACTTCGATTAGAAAGCCCATCTATCCATCTTGATGAATCTGAAATGATATAAGTTTGGACTTGACCAAGAACATATTAATATAGAAAAAATACTTTTTTTCGGGTTTTATCCACAGTTCTTGTCTTTCAGGACTTTCTTCATGCTTGTTGGATCGTCGGTTACATTTCATTCATCCAGTTCAATGTCCACCAAAAGAATTCTCCATAACTGGATGCTTGGTTACTGACTGGCAGTACCCACTACTCATTTCTTCGGCTACAACCATTCATTTGCCGATTGATATTTTATGAGGCGAGTGAAACGAATCGTCCCATTTTTTTGCTCCATATCCGATTCCATCTTTGTTACGTGTACCGTGTACTTGAATTGACATCTTTCTCATGTCCATCTTCTGGGGCGTTTGGAATGATAATTGAATTTTTTATATCCTGATACATCTGAAAATAGTTAAAATTGCGTTGACGAGAAACCAACTTATTCAAAAAACATACCATTTTTCAAGTATTACTATCTATAGTTTCCCTCTTTGAGGATTCTCTTTGTGCTGAACTGATAATCAAATACATTCCACTATGTCCAAGAGAAAAATGAGCGAAACACGGTTCCAAATTGCATATGTGCCAACCGATTTGCATGTTTCTCAAGTGACTTTGCTACCGATTCAGCCATCTATTTGCCGTACTGCCGTTCCTCTTGTTGCGTTTGCTTTCGTCACATCCATTTATTGATAGGTACATATGGAACATTGAGCTTGAACTTTTCGAGGAACCTGCTAGTTCGAAAAACATACCGTTCTTCGGGTATCATGGATTCCCTTCTCAGAGCATTTTTGTGCTGATTGGACCGTCGAATACATTTCGTTTATCCACAATAGTACTCCAAGTCGGAAGCCGGGTTCTCGGAGACAGTTTGCATGTTTGTCCAGCTGTTTTTCCGGATTTGATTGTCCATTTGCCGTCCTATAGTTCATGGAAAAGTGTGATCCAGTCGGCTTCGTTTCTCCAAAGACGGTTCCTCCTTGGGTCCGTGTACACAATTTCCTCACAAGCAATGCTGCGTTCTACGTTGTGAGCAGGTCAATTCATCTCGATACATCTGAAAACAGTTGAGTTTGTATTTGTCGAGGTACCTGCTAATTCGAGCAAAATACCATTCTAAGGGTGCCATCCACAGTATCTTTCCTTCAGGACTCTCTTTGTGCTGTTGGAATCGTTGCATTCATTTCATTCATCCACAAGGAAATGGCTCATAAGCGAAAGACCTGGTTCCCGAAGAGCAATTCTGGCAACCAATTCACATATGCCTCCAGTCACACATTTGCCAAACCAGCTATTCATCATCCGTCCAATCGTTTATTAATTGCGGCTCAATAATTCTGAAACATTGTGCTTGACTTTTTCTAACTACGGGCTGATTCAAATAACATACCGTTCTTTGGATACCATCAACAGTTTCTGTCTTCCAGGGTTTCCTCCGAGTAAGCCATATTGTCGCGTATAGCCTTCTTTTAGGGAATCCTCTGCAGTCGTTTGAAAAGGTGAGCAGATCCATATCTTGTTTACGTGTACTTGGATTTACAACGCCTTCTTGGCCATCCTCTGCTTCATTTGAAATGATAAAAAGGTCCACTTGTTCCGATATCTCTGGAAAAAGTTGATCTTGAGTTTGTCGAGGAACTTGCTTGTTCAGGAAACATACCATTCTTTGTGTCCTATTCACAGTTTCCGTCTTGCAAGCTTGGTGCTGATCGGTTCTTCGCAGAAAATCCATTTATCCACAAGAAGAATCCTTCATAGTCAAACAACTGATTGTTGAATTGCAGTGCTGGCCACCGATTCCTAGGTTCTCTGCTGCCCATTCGACAATCCAATTTCTCATAACAACTTTGATGAGATGAGAGAGTTCCAAGCTATTTGGCTTTTTGTTATATCCGGTCCCTCTTGGTTACGTGTACTTGAATTGACGTCGTTCTCATAATCAGCCTCTGCTTCGTTTGAAATGGTAAACAGAATTGAGCTTGAGTTTGTCGAGGAATCTGTTAGTCCAGAAAATTCCATTCTCTGGGTTCCATTCACAGTCTCCGTCTTTCAGGATTGGTGTTGATAGGATCGTCACAGAAATTCCATTTATCCAGAGGAAACAATTTCACAGGCGTTTCCATATCCGGTTGCTCTTCGTTACGTCAATGTGAATTGACGACGTTCTCATAATCAAACTCTGTGTCGTTTGAAAGGGTGAACAGATGCATATATTTTGATACACCTGGAAAGAATTGAGTTTTCTATTGCCGTGGTACCTGCCAATTACAAAACTTACCGATCATCGGGTAACATCTTCACTTTTCGTTCTACAAGACTTTGTTTGTGCTGATCGGATCGTTGGATACACTTGATTCATCCACGAGACAAATTTTGAAGAGCATGGTTCTTGAATTGCATAACTTCCATTCATTTTGCATGTATCTTCAATTGACGCATCTCCACCACCAAACGCTCCCAATGCTCGATTTCCATTGGTGTTTTCTTGCGAAACTCCCCCTGAAAGTGAAAACTGTTATTCTGCAAAATTTCTGGCAAATGTCTCAAAAACTCACCTTTTCACATCGCTTTCAACAATTCGGTACTTCTTTCCTTTTGGAGAGTTTGTTTTTTGCAGGCACATCGTTCAATTGGCGTCGAATCGGAGCGGAATCTGCAATTAAAATTTCTTTCAATGCGGAAAAATGAAACAAGGCAATTGCGACGTGAGAAATGACGGAAAATTAGCGTTTTCGGTTTTCTTTTGTTCAGAAAAAATTCTAAATTCCTATTATCTAGAAATTTAGAAAAAAATGGCTGGAAATCACTGAAAAACCGAGAAATAGGCAGCGTTTCTCTCGGTCTCTTTTCTTCGTCGCGTGTCAATGGGGCACGTTCGCATTATTTTTTGAATGTTTAGGGGAATACAACCCGGTTGGTCAGAAGGCGCACATCGTGAAGAGAAAAAGGAGGAAAGAAGAGGTCAACGAGGAAGATAACATCGGATTTGCGTAGATAGATGTATTCGATTGAGACAAAGGCAATTGTGGAGCGCGGGCAGAAGGTAGAAACAAAAACTAATGAAGACTTTCTATCAAACTGAAAACCCGAAACCTGTTGAAACTCCGTTCAGTCACAAAAAAAGTACTTCACAAGCGAATACTTGGCTCCCTAATTGCATTTTTACCAACCGATTGCCTCTTCTGCTGTTCCAACTAACCATTTGTCGTCTCGGAGTTGCAAGCCATTTGATTTTGTTCCTTCATATTCTTCTACCGATTCAGATATTTTCCGTCCAATCTTTCGTTCATTGCGACGTTTCTAGGCAGCACATCCTTTTATTGCTCGGAACATCTGGAACAAATTAGGCCTTCATAGACCGAGAGACGAGATGATTTTGAAAAATGTACCATTTTTGTGCACCATCCACAGCACTTCTCCTTCAAGACTTTGTTTTGGGCAGAACGGATCATCGCACACATTTTGTTTATCCACAAGAGTACTCCAAAGTCGGAAACCGGTTTCTCACTGACGATCTGCATTCTTGTCCAGTTTGTTCTTGATTCAATCATTCATAGTTCTTGCGGCAGAGAAGTTGCAAGACATTCGGCTTTGCTTCTTCACATTCGGTTCTCTCTTGGGTATGTGTGCACAATGTTCTCACAAGCAACTCTACGTTGTGAGCATGTCCATTTGTCCAGATACATCTGAAAACAGTTGAGCTTGAATTTTTCGAGCTAATTCGAAAAACATACCATTTATTCTGGTTCCCGAAGTGCCATTCTGTTGATTCAGCTATACGTTCGACGTGCCATCGTTCGTTTGCTGAAAAAGTTGCGAGCCTTTCGACTCTTTTCCCCGTACTCGGTTCCATCCTGATGCCGTGTACTAACAACGTTATCATGACCATCTTTTGCGTTGTTCATGGATAAGCTCTTCTATTCATCTTGATGAACCTGGAAAAAAAGCTTGAATTTGTTAAGAAACCGGCTGATTCAAAAATCATACCATGATTTGGACAACGTCCACAATTTCTCTCCAGGTGCCATAGGTAAATCGGATTGCATTCATTCCACCTATTCACATGAATTGTTCATAGCCAAGAGCTTGGTGCTTGAATTCAATCCAATCGTTCTAATCGTCATGTTTTTGGCACTCTTAATTGATGTATTTTAATCTTCTGATGAACTTGATGTACTGTTTGCTTTAGTTTGCCATCGGAATGCTACCTAAAAGTATATTCCGTCATGTTCAGGGGTTTCCGACGAATTTATGCAAAACTTACGTATTCGTATCGATCTCAGTTCTTTCCGTCCTTTTTCCTCTCGGAGAGTTGGTTTTTTGCAGGTTGATTGTTCAAATGGTGTCGAATCGAACCGAAATCTGCAATAAATTTTTTTTGAATGCGGAAAAATGAAAAAAAGGCAGTTGCGATGTGAGAATTAACGGAAAATAAGCGTACTTGGTAGCATTCTACTCAGAAAAAATTCTATTTTCCTATTATCTAAAAATTTAGAAATAATTTGGCTGGAATCTGCTGAAAAATGAAAAAATAGGCAGCATTTCTCTCGGTCTCCTTTCTTTCTCGCGTGTCAATGGGGCGCGTTCGCATTATTTTTTGAATGCGTGAGGAAAATACAACCCGGTTGGTCCGAAGGCGAACATAAAGAAGGGGAAAGAAGAGGTGAGCGAGGCAGGAAGATTATATCGGATTTGCGGAGGAACACGTATTCTAATGAGACAAAGGCAATTGCGGAGTACAGTTGAGTTTGCATTTGTCGAGGTACCTGCTAATTCAAGAAACAAACCGTTTTTCTTATTGCATTTCTGCCAAGCTATTCGTATGTTTCTCCAGTTACTCTTCTTCCGATTCAGTCATTCATTTTCCGTCTCATTCTTCGTTCGTTGTGACGTTTATGGGATCACATCTTTTCATCGCTTGATAAATCTGGAACAAATCAAACCTTCATATACCGAGAGACTAGATTATTTGAAAAAACGTACTATTATTGCGCCTCATTCACTACTCTTCTCCTTCAATTTTTTTTTTTTTTTTTTTTTTCGGGTTCTCAATGATGGTCTGCATGTTTGGCCTGTTTTTTCCTGGATCGATTATCCATATGCCGTCCTATAGTTCGTGCGGCAGAAAAATTGCAAGCCAGTCGTCATCGTTTCTCAATATCCGGTTCCTTTTTTTGTCCGTGTACACAATGTTCTCATAAACAACGCTCTGTTCTACGTGATGAGAATATCCATTTATCTAGATAGATCTGAAAACAGTTGAGCTTGCATTTGCCGAATAACCTGCTAATTCAAAAAACTTACCATTATTCTTGGTTTCCGAAGTGCAATTTCGTTGATTCAGCTATACATTTGACGTGCCATCGTTCATTTGCCGAAAAACTTGCGAGCCATTCGACCATTTTCCCCGTATTCGGTTCCATCCTGATTCCGTGTGCTAACAACGTTATCATGACAATTGTTTGCGTTGTTCATCGATAAGCTCTTTTATTTATTTTGATGCATCTGGGAAAAATTGAGCTTGAATCTGTCGAGAAACCGGCTAATTCAAAAATCATACCATTTTTTGAACAACGTCCACATTTTCTCTCCACGTGCATTGGGTGAATCAGATTGCATTCATTCCACCTATTTACATAAGTTGCTCATAGCCAAGAACCTGAGCCAAGAGTCTTGATTTGAAATACTTCCGATCAATCATCTTGTTTTCGGCATTTTCGATTGATGTATTTCCACCATCTGATGAACGTGATGTACTGTTTGCATGAGTTTGCCGGCAAATTGTGACCTGAAAATATATTTTGTCATGTTCAGGTATTTCCGAGGAATTCATGCAACACTTACGTATTCGTATTGATATCTGTACTTCCTGTCCTTTTTTCCTCTCGGAGAGTTCGTTTTTTGCAGGTCAATTGTTCGAATGCTGTGGAATTGAAGCGAAATCTGCAAATATTTTTTTTTCAATGCGAAAAAATGAAAAAAGGCAGTTGCGATGTGAGAATTAACGGAAAATAAGCGTACTTGGTAGCATTCTACTCAGAAAAAATTCTATTTTTTTTCTATCTAAAAATTCAGAAAAAAATTTGGCTGGAATTTGCTGAAAAATGAAAAAATAGGCTGAGTTTCTCTCGGTCTCCTTTCTTTCTCGCGTGTCAATGGGGCGCGCTCGCATTATTTTTTGAATGTGTAAAGGGAATACAACCCGGTTGGTCAGAAGGCGCTCATCGTGAACAGAAAAAGAAGGAAAGAAAAGGTCAGCGAGGAGGGAAGATTACATCGGATTTGCGAAGGTAGATGTATTCAAATGAGACAAGGGCAACTGCGGAGTACAGTTCACCTGGCATTTGTCGAGGAATCTGCTAATTCAAAAAAACATACCATTTTTCCTGGTGCTCGAAGTGTAATTCTGGCGATCGATTTGCATGTTTCTCAAGCTTCCCTTCTGCTGGTTTGACTATACATTTAACATCCAATCGTTCATTCATCTTGATACATCTGAAACTAATTGAGTTTGAATTTGACCAGGAACCTGCTATTTCAGAAAACATACCTATTTTCGGGTACTATCCACAGTTTCCGCCCTTCAGGATTTTCTTGATGCTCATTGGATCGTCGCCTACATTCCATTCGTCTGGTTCATTTGTCCACTGAAAAAATTCTTCATAGCTGAACGCTTGCTTGTTGACTACCGGTACTGACGACTCATTTTTGTTGTTGATTCAACTGTTCATTTGCCAAATTGAAGTATCTTAGTGATCTGAAAAAGTTACCTGGAATGAAGAATCAGTATCAAAAAAGTAATCTTCTTGGTTAAGTAACCGTGCCTGGTCAATTGAAAAACGCAAAACACTTGATTTCATACCAAATTTATTTTAGAGAATAGCAAAAATACAAAAAAAATTATAAGGTAAAAATGGGAATGGGAAAATCGAGTAGGGGGGAAGGGCGGAAGGGGGCAAAACAAATGAAATAGAAAATTTAAAAATAAAACAAAAAGGGAAAAACTTATTCTTATTGTCTTGGCCTCCTTCCGTTGTCATAGATGATCTTGATGAGTCCATGCCTCTCCATCTCCCTCTGCATCTTGATCCATTTGGCTTGTTCTCCTTTGAGGGAGCTCCAGCTTTCGTCTGAAAATCGTTGAAATCGAAATCAATGTCTTATTCAAAATTAAAACTCACGTTTGTCCTGAAGTGTCCGTAGAAAGCGTTGGCGGAGAGGTAATCCACCTTTCGCTCTCCCTCCCGATTGAAGAAGAACTTGGAGCGAAGCTCTGAAAGAAAAAGTTAGTTAAATCAAGTGTAAAACTTATGAAAACTTACGCTCGATGGTGAAGGTCTCGCCAAACTCTCCTTCAATCGGCTGCGCCTCCTTGAAGTATTCGTTGAAGTGGGCGACCACTGAAAAGAAGATTTTTTTTTGCGTTTTCCGAAATTTTTTGCAATGATTCACTTTTTTCTCATTTTCAAAGCTCGAAACTCCTATTTTAGATCAGGTTTTGACTACGATTTAGAACATTTTATGCTGGATCTCAGTTTGAAAATAGTAACAAAAATCTTAATAACTGGTCGAAAACGATGTGATAAACCCCAAACCCTCAGTACTAACGCGCGCTCCGAAAAGAAAACTTTCCGCAGTTTCGAAAAATCGAAAAAATGAAAAAGTTCGCCATTTTTGAAAAACCCAAGACCACTCACCGTTTTAATTTTAAAAAATTAGATTAATTAAATATAGAAGAATATATAGGATAATAATTATAAATTCAAAAAAATCATAAGGAGACGGGACGCCCTAGCGAAGAGCGAGAGAAAAACAGAATGACGAACGACGGGCATTCGTCTCCTTTTGCCTTTTCGTTTTGTCTCGTTGTCTCTTTCTCTTTATGCACAACACTCTTTAGATGCCCACTCGGCCCATAAATTGTTCTCTCTCCTTCCACATAGTGTATCGTGGCTCTTCTCCGAATGGTTTGTATATAAGAGAGCGATTGACTAAGAACAGACGGGCGAGTCGAGAGGGAAGGAAGACATTGGTACCAGCAAGGCCCACTTGTCCCCATACGTCGTTCGCCCTCCTGCCACGTAGTGTGCCGTGGTTACTCTTCGCATGGTTTGTCCAAGAGAGCGATTGACAGACGGGCGAGTAGAGAGGGAAGAAGAGAGAGGTACCAGTAAGGATTTCAAAAAACGAACAACACATTTCTTTATAGAGCTCCCTGGAAGTGGAATGTTGTTTATTTTTGGGGCGTGCTCAAAACAAAAACAAAAAGTGTGTAGAAAATCGGAAAATTATTGCTTATTTCGGGAATATTTTTTTTGAATCGTGGTAATTTTAAACTTTAAATAATTCAACACAGAAGAAATCGGGAATGTAAAATAAGTCGATAAGGAAAACAACTCAATTTAGGCAATGGATTATTCGTGAGGATTCTCGGTCGGAAATATGACGGCATAATTTTTTTTTTGGAGTTTGCAGTTTCAATTCAAACTTGTGTCTGGAAAAGCAGTGATTTGATCTAAAAATCTGGAAATGACAAACTACAAAAAATGTTACAAAAACTGAAAAACTCCACTCAAAAAATAGACTTGTCCTCTGGAAGTATCCCTTTAACTCACTATTCAATCAGAAATTTTTGCCGTGACATGCCTGTATGACACTATTTCACCAAAACCCAATTGAGTACAAAAATCAGAGCAGCAAAATATAAGAAATTTACATTGAAATTCAGAATAATCAGAGTAAAATGGGCACCCAAACCAGGGGTACTAAGGGGCAATAAGGCGGCGGAGCGAAAGATTACGGCAAGAGAATAAGGAAAAATGAGCGAATTTCGAGGAATAAATAGACAGCATCAAAGGAAGTGAGTGAAAATATAGATGAAAACTTGAATGGAAATCGAAAAAAATCCGATCGACTGGTCCAAATTCCAAGAGTAATTAAAAATGAAGGCGATTCCAGCACAAACTGCAACTTGGTGTAATCCATTCAAGTAAATTTCGGTTGGTTGAAGTCTGAAAAAAATTTGGAATCAGTAAAAATCACCTTTTTGACTCAAAAGTTAACCTCGGGTTCGAATTTCGTAAGATGTTTATTTTTCTTCAGTATTTTGCAGCTTCTGTGACAGCAACTTTTCATTATGACCAGTGAGCAGGTCAAACCAATGAGCAAGGTCTCTTTTCAGTCACCTTTTTATCCATTGATCTTAACAACTCCATTTTTTCCAATCACAATTTGAAAATAAGACCTTATTTCAAAAGTTTCCCGTTTTGCAAGCATGTAAAATATACTACCCATTTGCCCATCGTTCTTTCTGTAATCCACCAAAACAAACGGAAAAGAATCTCTGAAATTTTCAGAGAATCTTGACTATTCATTCAGGTGAAAGAAAGTTTCTGTGACAGCGACTTCTCAATATGAACTGTGAGCAGGTAAAAAACTGAAGAGCTATTGTTCTATTCTATCACTTTTTTATCCATTGATCTCAACAGCTCCAAATATCCAGTTTTCCTTCCCATTTTGACCTGTAATGGTACAAGTACCGCTGGAATAGTTAGAGAGAAAGAATAAGTATTAAACCGATAAAACAGTTCCGCAAAAAAAAACAGAACAAAACAGTTACAATTTCATAATATTTATTTTTGATTTAAAACAAATTATTTAATTTTGAAGATTTCCTTGTTCCAAGAAGCGATTCTGAAAACAATTTTTTTTGCATTTCTCGAAGTGGTTTCATAGAAAAAAAATTTGAATATTTCTCCATTGCACCCATCCTCATTTCTAGTGCTATTTCTCTGTCACTAGCAGGCAGGGAAAGCGAAATAGCTTCCTAAAAAAGGAGGGCCACGATGGGGTGCAATTTTCAAAAATCTGATTACCTGGACTCCCATTCGGACTGTCCCCAAGGGTGATGACGTCCTGTGGTCCTCCTCCGCGCCCTCTGGCAGCCTTGGCGCCTTTTCCTGCTGGGCGACCTGGAAAAAATTTTGGCTCATTTAAAAAGTCTTATTCTGAATTTGGTTACCTCTTTTGGCTGAAACTTGGAGGCGGAATGATGGAGCCGGTGGATTCATGCTCATCATTCCTGGCGGGCCAAGTCCTGGTGGTGCCTGGAGCATGTTGGCGGGTGGCAGCGGGATTCCAGGTGGTGGGCCCATCAGATACCATGGGTAACCTAAAAAAGACAAAAATATAGTTTGAGAAGCTTGGAGTTTCTGATGATATATTACACCTAGGTTCTAAAAAAAGATTTCTCTGTCTTTTCCTGCCTTTATCTTCCCCCAATATTTGGCACTTTTATTTTCATCTAACACAAAATACTTATTTTCGTCCTATTCTTAGCTTTGAAAAACCTGTTTTTTGACTTATTGCCAGTCTTATCTTATTTTTAAGCTGCAAAAACGCTTTTTCCAAGCAAAATTAGTTACCTTGTGGTCCTCCGGGGTGGAGAGCATCAAATTGTGCCGGTGGCATCTGGCCAAGATGCATGGCATCCGGACGGAGTTAGGGATGGGGAGTTTGGCGATTGTAGTCCATCTGAAAATCAAATAATTTTTCAAAAAAATCAAATTAATCAAAAAGTTTCCCAATTTTTGTAAAACCCAAATTGAAAATAAAACTCACCGTTTTAATTTGAAACTTTAGAAAAATTAAATATGGAATAATATATAAAATAATATTAGAAAGTCAAAAAAATCATAAGGAGACGGGACGCCCTAGCGAAGAGCGAGAGGAAAACAGAATGACGAATGCCGGCCATCCGTCTCCTTTCCCCCTTTTCGTTTTGTCTCGTTTACTCTTTCTCTTTATGCACAACACTCTTTAGATGCGCACTCGGCCCATAAATTGTTCTCTCTCCTTCCACGTAGAGTGTGTCGTGGCTCTTCTCCGAATGGTTTGAATATAAAAGAGCGATTGACCGAGAACAGACGGCATAGACGGCAGAAAAGGAGGGAAGGAAGAGATAGGTACCAAGGAGACTGTTTTTTAGTTACACACTAGGCAGCATACGTTGTTCTCTCTCCTTCCACATAGAGTGTGTCGTGGCTCTTCTTTGGGCTCTTTATGGACTGAGCGGTGTTTTGAAAAATACAGCGGTGTTTATGAATACAGCGGTGTATTGAGATTTCAGCGGTGCAAACGCGACAGCACGGCGGTGCAAAGAAAAAAACAAAATAGCGGTGTATTGGTTAAAATGGCGGTGCAAAGAAACGAAGTCACCTGGACGGTGCAATAGCTATTTCAGCGGTGCAAAGAAATATTGGTTCTTATCCGAAACCCGGCTATTTATTTCTTTTTCGGGACCGGGATCATAGAAATACCATGGACCCAAGAAAATACACGGGACCCAATATAACTTTTCCGGGACTGAAAAAATATTTTCCAGGACTCATCCGGATCGACTTTTGCTCCGCTTGGGCCGTGTCTTCCCTAAGCCTGGTTCAATGGTGGTGTTTTACGCTTTCGAGGGTTCAATTAGTTGGCCCACCATCAAAACAGGCTTAGGGAACACAACAGAAATGCCTTTTAGAGCACAAAATCGAGTAGGTTGAAGCCCGGAAATTATTATAATGAAAGTGTATAATAGAAACTAAAAAAGAAAACAAAAAACAACAGAAAAATATAATGCTGGAAAAAAATATAATTACCATCATGAGATTTTGAATGCACCGCTGTTTTCCGCCATTACACCGCCATTTTATCAAATTTTGACCTTCACCTATTGCACCGCTGAACTAATTGCACCGCTGAAGCAACTTTTTCCAAAACACCGCTGTATTAAGCGAATTTTGAATACACCGCTGAAATCTCAATACACCGCTGTATTCATAAACACCGCTGTATTTTTCAAAACACCGCTCAGTCCATAAAGAGCCCTTCTTTGAATGGTTTATATAAAATAACGATTGACTGAGAACAGACAGCTGTGAAGAAAGGAAAGGAAGAGATAGGTACCAGGAAGGCCCACTAGTCCCCACACGTTTTTCTCTCTCCTGCCACATAGAGTGTGTCGTGGTTTTTTTTTGAATGGTTTGTGTTAAAAACCAATTGACCAAGAGCAGGCGGCCAAGTAGAGAGCGAAGGAAAGAATTGGTACCAGGAAGGCTGTCAATACATGAACGATACATTTCTTTATAGAGCTTCCTGGAAGTGGAATGTTTTTCTTATGTTTGAGACGTGCTCAAAACAAGAGAGTGTGAAGAAACTTTTTGTTTATTTTGGAAATATTTTTCATTTTGACTTAAAACTTCGAAAAATTTTTAATTCCAAACATTTCAACTCAGAACTTCAAAATTTTAAACTTCAAAAAATTCAAGAGAACGAAACTGGGAATCGAGGAGTTATGACGGTTTCGTGACGTGCGGGAATTACACTTTCCACTCAAGTTTTCAAAAATCCATATCATTAATAAGAGAAATAATAAGAGTAAAGAATGGGCACCCAAACCAGGGGTACTAAAAAGGGCACTGGTCTAAAATCGAGGACCGAAAGAAAAAAATCGAGGACCGAAAAAAAATCAAGGACCCAAAATAAAAATCGAGGACCGAAATTGAAATAATAGAGAACCGAAAAAAAATCAGAGACCGAAGAAAAATCGAGGACCCAAAAAAAAATGGAGGACCGAAACAAAAAAAACGTGGAACATAAATTAACTATTTTTAATCGAGCTATCTCCAAATTGTCTTCCCACTATGAGCAGACCTTTCTTGTTCGAAGATCATCCAACTTTTGCGAAGATAGTATTTAGCCCACCCTGAATACTGTAATAGATGCCCACCCTCAATAGAAGCCTTCCTGTAATAGAAGCTCACTCTGAGAATCACTTTGAAAAATAGTAGCCCACCCTCTAATAGAGGCCACACTTCAGTAGAAGCCCACTTTCGATGTGGTTTTTCGTAACATAACCTGCATTTTTGCACTATTTTCAACGTTCTGGCGAAAACTTGTTACTTCAAAAGTTAGGTTGAAAAATAGAAGCCCACCCTCTAATCGAAGCCCACCTGTAATAAAGGCCCACCCTAAAGACCCCTTTGAAAAATAGAAGCTCATGGGCTTCTCTAACAGTATTTACGGTATTCGTTTTTTTCAGTTCCTCTTGAAGTAAATGAATTTATTAACGCAACAAGGAAAAATAACAAATAACAAAAAATATAACAAAAATTTACATAACACAAACAACAAAATTGTTGCATCTCGCAGTTGCACCATCCCAAAATTTTCTGATCAATAGATGTTCGTATGCTGAAAAAAAAGATTTGGTAGTTGGAAAACTGTCTTTTGTTTTAATTTGATATTGAAATAAAAATCCTCGAAAATAAATTACATTTTTGCAGCTTTTTGCGAGTTTCACTTCAATATTTTTCGAAAGGGAAACTTACGATCCTCACTGCTTTATGACGGGTGACTTCATGACTGCTTCTTCCCTAGAAATTTTAAAAATTAAAAAAGGAACATCATTTCTATCAGAAAATATCAGAAATTGGATTTAGTTTTTGAGAAATTCAGAAAAGTTAAGAAGGAGCCAAAACTGAGTTGCTGGAGGCAAAAAATTAATTTCGGTCATAGCATAACACGTTCTGAGTCATTTTTCAGATTCGACATCAAATTCTTTGCAATTTCCAATTTTTTTTCCGACAAGAATGTCTCTAACTCAGAAACAGTTTGCGAAATCTTAGCCTAATCAATAAAAACTGATCAACTCACATTTTCCTCTTCCATGGGCTCACAAGCCCACAATGACTTCTTTCCTATTCTTCGGGATAGTGCGCCATCGTAGCTGATTGCCCATCACCTGGAAAAATATTATATTTGAGAGAAACCAAATTGAATTATTTCTATTTTTGGAAAAATATACACTATAATTATTCAGTTAGTTTTAGAAGACTTTTCTAACTACAGAAATGAAGTTTGATGAACCCAAAACGTTTTAGAGCCTTAAAAATATTCTGACAGCATGGCCCATGCTCGAAGTCAATATGAATTCATTTAACAACATAAGTGTTCGTAAAAAATATTTTTTCAGTCACATATTTTTGTAATCGAATTTTTTGTTTTGATTGTTTTGCTGAAAACTTTTTTGTTAATAAAACAGACTCACAAAGGGGAAAAAACAGCTTCATGACTTTGCGGTAGAATTTTTTTTGACGATATCTTGAATTGAATTCAACCATATCTGAAACCAATATTATTTTATGAGCTCAGGAAAAAAAATGTACTCACCCATGAAATTATCACATCATTGATAACGAATAAATACAGTTTCATAAAAAATTAGAAATAATCATAATAAATAGAATAGCCACCGAATCCTGGGTAGCAGAAGGGAAAGTATATGTGGAATGACGGAAAGATGGGAAGTTTAGGAGGGGAGCGAGAGGAGTAGATTCCGAGAAAGAGAGAAATAGTGTAGGAGAGACATTTAAAATGCAAACAAAATTTCGCTCCGAACTGCTTGTCTCGCTGTCCTGTCAGTCATCTTGGGGAACTGCGGCGGCCATTTTCCTATCTTCTTTTTGTTTGACCCCTTTTCTCTCAGTTTTCTCTCCATTCGCTTTTTCACTGCTGTTGGGAAGAGGGTTTGAGAAAGAGAAGGAATTTCCTTTGGAATTTTTGTTCCAAAAAAACTGCAAGAAGTTTTCTCGTCAAAATGAAAAGCTTTGAAAAAACCGGCTAGAAAACATCAGTGTTTCTTCTCTTGTGTTTCTATATACAACATGCAAAAAAAGGAAACTGATTCTGGCTACAAGAAACAAAAGATTCATTTATTATGTTAATTTTCCCTTAACCCCGGTAATGTATGCTTTTTTCCACACTCCTTGAATTTCAGAAATATGTATGTACTCGAGTTTCTGGTGTTAAGCAATTAAAACACAATCAGCTTCAATTTAGAAAAGTTTATTCAGAAAAAAAAAATAAATTTCGAACACACACACACAAACACATTTTGAACACACGCACACACATACAAAAATGAATAACATTTGATATAGGGGCAAAAAACTCAGAGGAAGGCCAATTCTGAAAAATAGAAGGTTTTTCTGATCTGCGTGTATTTTTATCTTGAAACACTAACCAAAATCAAATCTGCTCGGACATCTCTCGTGTCATACCAAACTGCTTTCGCGATTCAATACAGAATCCGTTGCTATAATTCAGAATTTTGAGAACAGGCACCCTGAAAATAAACTCAATGGGATTGCAATAGAAATTTGTCTGTTTTAGTGGCAATTCATGACAACATTCGATTACGAGAGAAAACCGGAATTTCGGACAATGACTACAAAAACCGGCAAAAAAAATTTCGAATCAAGTTTTGAGTTACCTAGTTTCCTTTTCTTGGTAGACTGAATTTTTGACAACAAACTTACTAGTGAGCTGATGGGTCTTGTACAGTCCACTTACATTTTTTTGGAATACATGCCGACAATGATAATGTTGTGATAAATTATGGGCCAAGTTAGGGATAAAAGCATTGAAAATTGTGAAAAATCATAAAAATTGTAGGCGTACTAAACACAAAGTTGCCTGAAACAAAAATTTGCATTAGATAGAATTCAGAATAAAACCACTCACCAGAAATAATAGATAGTTGTGCTATATAATATATTGAATAAGGTGAATAAACATTACGAGAAATGATTTTGATTTGGACATACTTGGCACGAAGCTCAGAAAATAAGAGGCGGGGCGAAAGGGAGGCAGTTATTAGTAATTGGATGCTCTCACAGGATTCGTATAGCAGAAACCTTTTTGGCAATGAAATAACATGCGTACCTTTATCGATAATTATCTCCCCTTTACTCAAATTTCGTATAGCTACGAAAATGAATTTGATTCAGGCATACTCGACGCGAAGTTCAGAAAACAAGAGACGGAGCAAAAGGAAAGCAGAAATTAATAAGAGATAGAGGTAATTGAATGCTTTGACAAGATTCGTATAGCAGATTCTAAATCTTTCCGGGAAAGAAATAACATAAGTACTCTTATCAATAATTATCTCCTACCTTACTCAAATTTCGTATAGTTGTATGATAAACTAAAATCCTATTTGATCTTTTGAACAAATTTATGTGTAAGAAACTAATAAGTTTCTTCCCAGGTAGGATGAATAATTTTTCAGTTGAAAATAAAGATGTAACTATTTTTGAACACATATGAGTGTAAGAAACTGATGACTCTTTTTCAGACAGAACAACTATCTCTTTTATTGAGAGTTACGAAGCAGATATTTGATACAAGTTCGAAGAACCTGAAATTGACTGTAATTCCTTCAAATTCAACAATGTGAGCACAATTGGCAAGCCAAAACTATTGGAAATCCCCTTTGGGAGCGTGGTAAAGGCCTAAATGTTTTTCTGCGTTTTTATGCGATATCTTTTTGTTTTTAGCGCTCGTTTCACGTGTTCAAAATAATTCAGTTCTAAGAAATTTGATTTGACAAAAAAATCAATTGTCGAACACTGAAAACAGACTTCGATTGAAAGCCTCCCCGAGTCATTTCGGTCAACTTAGACGGTTAGAGAGAATGATAGACAGCCGAATTAAAAATAAATCTGAATTTTCTGAAGTGATCTGAGCTTTCCACAAACTGTTGACATATCCATTGGCCGAAACGTTTGCTACCTCGACACTTTCAGTGTTTACGTGATAATGTACCTTCATCATGAATACATTTTCAGTTCACTGTTCCCTACTCAGTTGTGTACAGCAGGTTAAAAAAAAAGAACAAACATTTGGCGGAAATTTTAGGTTCCGAAAGAATTCGCTGGACAAGTTCCCACGCTATGGAAGATATTCTCACAAAAACATCATGAGATCCTTCAGTTTCGTTTTTGTACAAAACGTTTTCGATACCGTTGAAAAACGATTAGACAGAAATTTTGGGAGTTTTTTTTTCAGAATTTGTAAAACAAAATCTCACGCTTTGGGGTGATCAGATTTTTCGCATGAAATGTGAACACCATTCTATCCGAACAACATTTTGCTTCATTCCCATATGATAAAAACTCGATGTGTTTTGTTTAGTTCATCAATCCATACGTGTAATTATATATCAGAGTCAAGCCATCCAAACACAGCCTGACCAAACATTGATGATGATTAGTGATGGAAACAAGAATTCCACAGCTTTTCAAGCTTGGTTTCGTTCAGAAAACTCCTAGATTCAGAGATCTGCTTTCTTAGAAACCAAAGATTGCCACAAACAACATGCCTACATATTTTAATTTATTCAGTAGAAGCTTCTCAATTACAAAAAAAAACAATACAGACAGCACATAAAATTGAGGTAAATATGAAAAAGTACAGCGGTAGAATAAGAACAAAAAACAACTACAAGGCAGATTATAAAAAAATTAGGCACAAATCAACAAGTCATAAGTCCACTTTCAGCGTTGGATGATCCACTTGGACGAAACTAATCCTGATGCTCGGAGCAAAAAAAAAGTTCAGAAAAATCAAAAAATGAAGGCGTACTAATCACAAAGTTGCCTGGACTGTGAAAAATGAGGAAATTGAAAACAAAAACTGAAAACTTACAAGAATAATTATTTAAATTGATGTTTTAAATGACGAGAATAAATATATTATAAACAAATGGAATAGGTATATGAATAGAATAAAGTGACATCAAAAACTTAGAAATAATCATATAAATTTGGGCATACTCGACACAAAGTTACCAGCGATGAAGAATGAAGCAAATTCTGAAAAATAAGAGGAGGGGAGAAACAAAGCAAGAGATCAGAGAAAGAAAGAGAATTAAAAAAGTTTTGACTATAGCAAAATCTCACGCTTTGTCAGGTATCGAAGAAGTCAGGTGGAAATATCACGAGTATTTTATCAGTCACAAGCCACAGCTTTTTTGTGCTTCAGTATCTTGATGGTTTGGTCTTTTGAAAAAATAGAGAGAAGGTAAAAATTGGAAGATTTGACAAAATTCGTATAGCAAATTCTCACGCTTTGATGGATATTAAAGAAACCAGCCGGAAATACCACGAATAGCTTAGTCAGTCACAAACCACAGCTTATTTTTCGTGGAGCAGGTTAGAGAGAGATTGATAGTCTGAAGTTGGAAGTGGTTGTGAGATCAAACTATTTTGTAAACTAGCACATTGATTTGATCTGCTTCTTAATTCTAAACTTGATTTTTGATTGAATTCGACTTTTTGCGGATTTGCGACCAATTCCTCATCTGTGAACATAAACTCATGATCTTTGCAGTTTTGGTTCCGAGCTTTTTGCTGTCGAGTATAATTGAACTGGTGCAACAGGATGCTTCTCCGAAGTTTCGCTTTAGAGTTTTATTCGTTTCACTCCAAGTTAATGAAATAATTATGAAAAAATTTATTATCAAAACCAGAATAGCACAAAGTGAAGATATTGTTAATTTTTAATGTAAGAAAACCAATGGGAAAAAGTTAATTGAGAAAAAGTAGAAGAATAGTTGAAGGTAGGATAGGTGGCGAGATAGTTTTAAGGTAGATATGTAAGAGGTTAAGAAAAAAGAACAAGAAGCTCGTAATGAGAAATATGAAAACAAAGTGACCAAATCTAAAAATACATTGAATAATAAGAAAAACAACAAAAAATTAAAAAGAAGAGGAGCGTTATATGCAATGGATCTACAAGAGAATGTAACCAAAAACTGTAACTTGTGATGTTATCCAGCTATTGGGAACATATATGATGCAACCAATGAAAACACATAGAAATCATTTTTGAACCAATCTGAAATTATGTGTTACAAAATGAATCACGCTTCATTTTCAATCAAAAAGTTTTGCATCTATAGCGTTTTTGTTGGATGAATTGTGTGAACGTTCAGATGATCACGGTTGAAAAACGTCATAGGCACAAAACGTCACTATTTCAAAAACGCCCTGTCTCCAAATAACTAGAAGTCACAAAACAAAATCTTGCCCAAAAGAATGCATAGATTGCAGGGAATGAGTTAACGTACCGGACATTGTTTGTTGCATGAGGAGACGTCATCCATACCGTAGTATCATGCAACATCAGATTCATCTTCCAACGTTTGGTGGTCTGTTTGCACAAAACTTATCCTGATGCTCGGAGTATAAACAAAATTCAGAAAAATCAAAAAAATGGAGGCGTACTAATCACAAAGTTGCCTGAAATAAAAAAAAGTGAGGAAATTGAAAACAAAAACTGAAAACTTACCAGAATAAATACATACGTTGATGGTATAAATGACATGAATATATATAATGAAGAAGCGGAATAGATATATGAATAGCTTAAATATGAATAGAAATCAGAAATAATCATATTAATTCAGGCATACTTGACACAAAGTTACCAGGGGATAAGAATGATACGAATTCTGAAAAAAGAGGCGGGGAGAAACAAAACGAGAGATCAAAGAGAAAAGAGAGCCAGAGAAACTCTGACTATAGCAAAATCTCACGCTTTTTCAGATATCGAAGAAGTCAGGCGGAAATATCACGAGTCCTTTATCAGCCACAAGCCTCTGTTTTCTTCCGTATAGCAAGATCTTGACGGTTTGGTCTTTTGAAAAAACAGAGAGCAGGCAAAAATTGGAAGTTTTGACAAAATTCGTATAGCAAATTCTCACGCTTTGGAAGATATTGAAGAAGCCAGCCGGAAATATCACGAGTACCTTAGTCAGTCACAAACCACAGCTTTTTTGTGAAGCCGTTACAGAGAATGATAGTCTAAAGTTCAAGGTGGACGTGTGATCAAACCATTCTGAAAACTAGCTCATAGTATTTGATCTGCTTTGGAATTTTGAATTTGATTTTTAATTGAATTAGGCTTAACCAGTCGGTGGCGCCGCCTACGGCGGCTCACCTCCTTTTTGTTCGTCGCTGCGCTCCTCAATGGGGGGTTAATTTGCCATGCTCAAACCCATTTTTAATCGTTGGACAGTGATGCACCCTATGCCTTCTTTTGAAGTGCCAAAAAAGTTGCTAATCTGAAATCCCGCCAAAAATTTTGAATATTAGATTTCCCGCCAGAAATTTCGAAAATTTGAATTTCCGCCAAAAATTTTAAAAATTTGAATTACCATCAAAATAATCAAATGTTTTGACGTTTCTGGAAGTTTCTAGAAGCTTCTGGAAGTTGCTAGAAGTTTCTGGAAGATTTTAGAAGTTTCTGGAAGTTCCGGAAGTTTCTAGAATTTTCTGGAAGTGCTGAAAGATTTTAGAAGATTCTGGAAGTTTTGGAAGTTCCTAGAAGTTTCCTAGAATGTTCTGGAAGGTTATCCATCCAGAGCTAGCCAGTTGAGTTTTTGGAGTACCGTAACTACCGTAATCCTACAGTAATCTCCACCATTTTTTGTTGGTGTGCTATTGGGATCCCTTGGGTAGTACATGCAAAAAATGGAACAATTCTAAGCACGTCGAACCCGTTTTCTAGCTATTGTTGAGTTGTCTGGTTACTGTAGCTACCGTATCCCTACAGTAACCCGTGCTTCAAACTTTATAGAATTGAAGCGCTCGGTGACCCATGACTACGTGCCAAATATGATAGGAAACGGTCGAGGGGTTCAAAAGTTATTCAGTGATAAGTGCGGCACAGACACACAGAGCTATTCCTTTAGTATATAGAAGAGATACCGATTTGGGATTGATTTCTCATCTGTGAACATAAAATCATGATCTTTGCAGTTTTGGTTCCGAGCTTTTTGCGGTCGAGTATAGTTGAACTGGTGCAACATGATGCTTCTACGAAGTTTCGCATTAGAGTTTATCTGTTTCACTCAAAGTTGCTGAGATAATTAAGAAACAGTTTATAACCAAAAATGGAATAGCACATCGTGAAGAATTTATTAATTTTTGATGTATGAAAGTTTTGGGAAAAGATTGATTTGACTCGTCGACATTTCCCTGCATCTCGGATCCGTATAAAGATATGCTTGAACTTTTCTGAATTATCTACTCAATTTCAATCGATTTCTGGAAAAGGAGTACGAAAATACAGTCCATACTCTTTTTTCATCTTGAAGAACGACATTATCATATATATTTTTCGATCAGATTTTTTTACTTATGTGAAATGCATTTTTTTATTTTATTCTTATTCCCGTAACTTGTGATGTTATCATTCTAGAAAACTAAATATTCTCTTATGATCAGACTGACTTATTCGTAATGAATCAATTTCGAATTGTCATGGAACCAACAACTTTCCACTATGGATCTGAGTTGGATGATTTGAGTGACAGGTTAAAAGATCGCATCTGAACATGGCAACTTTTTCAAATGTCTCTATTATATAAGAGCTTACTTCGGTGTTGTCCATATCGATCTTCCTAATACTTCGAATCAATGATTCTCTGATAATTCGATATCAATCGCTCTGATCGTGTTCAGATCATCTACCTACTCCGTGCTGAGTCAACACACCTATCGCTCCCGGTTTTTTC
>GL379919.1:82121-108775 GCA_000143925.2 Caenorhabditis brenneri | reverse complement strand
CGCACGCCATCAACGACATCTTGGTGATGAGGAATCAGCCGCTCTGGCGAGAAGTTCATGAGATCTGACGTCTCATGCATCGCCGTCTGCTGGAGCAGAGAGTTCAGACAAATTCTCAGCATACTCACCAAGCCGAAATCAGTAGCATTCCTCTCCCCGGAGAGGTGCATGAGTGGCATCCACTCCAGGGTGCTCTTCGTCCATGTTGGACGTGAGGAACGGAATCTGTCTCGTCCCCACGACTCTCTAGGGTTATCAAGATGTCCCACTTGAAGCAATAATTCACAAATTAGATTCTGAGGCACTTTTCGATCAGTAGTGCTAGGATTAGCACAGCGTGCAACGATCTAATACATCATTAGAATTCGCATTAATATGCGCCTTGTACTTCTCTCGGAGTCGAGGAGGTTCCAGTTACTTGTGGGCTATGTATATCGTTTCAGAGCTTTTGTTGATATAAAATCCAAAAGGAAAATGTTCCTAGAAAAAGCAAATAAACCTGAATAATGAATAAAAACAATGCAAAAAATGTGACTTCAGTCCTCCTTTAAGCAAAACAATTTTTACTTTTATGAAGCCCAAATTTATATTCCTTTGACTGAAGCATTTTTTCCTACAAAACCATCATTTGTTTCAAGCCTAGAAACAGCGATTTTAAAAGAAAATCGAATTTCCAAACTAGAGAGAACTTTTTCTCGAAACTTTTTTCCAATTCATATTTATACTCACCAAGAGAACACATATTTGCATAAGTTTTTGAGTAAATAGCAGAATAAATAATAGATAAAATTCATAATAATCAATTAATAAAAAAAAGAAGTCACTTAAAATCCTGAAGCGACATGGAAGAGAATAACTAAACTAAATGAAGAGAAATGAAGAAGAATGGCTGATAGAAGAGAGAGAAAAAAAACGCGTCGGCACTCTCTTCAGTTCAAAATACTCTCTCGACGGGCGCCGGCGGCTTCTCCCTCAATTTCATCTTTAAAAAAAACCCTCACTGCTCCCTTTCCATTCTCTTTTTCTATTACTGCGGCTGCCGTCCCTTTCTCTTCTTCTTTTTTTTTCCGCAAACGCGTCATCGGTTTCTCTCTTCGGCTCTTTTTCCGTTCCCGTTTTCTCTTTGAGAAGGGGTTCTTGGTGGTGCCAAGGAAAAAGTGTTTTGAGTATGCAAACGACTACAATTGCATTTTTTTTTCGTACCAAGCTCATTGGGCTCTGTTCGGAAATCACGGGTCAAACGAAAAATGAACGGGTCAAATAAAAAAATGAATGGGTCAAATAAAAAAATGAACGGGTCAAATAAAAAAATGAACGGGTCAAATAAAAAAATGAACGGGTCGAATAAAAAAATGAATGGGTCAAATAAAAAAATGAACGGGTCAATCAATTCTCCTGATTTGCGTAAACGGAATGCACGAATCATTGGGATAGTATTTGTTTATTCATTCATTGACATTTTTGAAAGTTTTTTGGTTGGTTTTTATATTTTTTTATTGTTTCGTTTCAATTTTCTTTATTACTTCATTATTTAGGAAGGGCAAGTGTCCCGGCCATTGCCAGTTTAGTTTGTTGTAGTGGTTGACTACGACTTCAGCACCGAGAACTGCATCTACTACAACTGCTCCAAGACGTGGTCGAACCACTACTCCAAAACCGGTGACTACCGCAATACCTGTGGCAAATGAAATATGAGGGACTCATCCGAATTGACTTTTGCTCCAAATGATTCTGCCTGGGCTGTGTGTTTCCTAAGCCTGGTTTAGTAGTGGTGCTTTACTCTTTCGAAGGTTTAATTAGTTGGCAAACCATCAAGGCTTACTTATGAAACATAACAAAAAAGCTAGGAAACATGACAAAAAGTTAGGAAACATAACAAAAAAGCTTTTCAGAGCAAAAAATCTAGTTGGTTGAATCCCGGAAAACATTTTTCAGCTCCCGTAAAAATTATTTTGGGTCCCCCATATTTAATGAGTTCCGGGTATTCCGGCAAGACCCTTATCCAATATAAGAGTCCCGGATATTTGCAAGGGCCCCAGGTATTTTCAAAAGTCCCTGGTATTTCCATGGGTCCCAAAAAAAATAAAAACCCGGGTTTCGGATAAGAGCCCATATTTTTTCTTGAAGTCAGGATCTATTAATTGATTGACCCGTTCATTTTTTTATTTGACCCGTTCATTTTTTTATTCGACCCGTTCATTTTTTATTTGACCCGTTCATTTTTTTATTTGACCCGTTCATTTTTTTATTTGACCCGTTCATTTTTTTTTCGACCCGTTCATTTTTCGTTTGACCCGTGATTTCCGAACAGAGCCGCTCATTGCACATACTTTCAAGAGAAAAACCTCTAATGGAAACGAATATTGGGAAGCAAAACGGATTTTATATTGAGCAATACAAATGAACTCAACAATATAAAAAAGGGAACTATTTCCTAAAGAAACATGCTTTTCAACAGTAATGTTCTGCTTTCAACATTCAACTTTCTTCATTGTGTTTTATACTTATTTGAATGCAAAGTTTCTTCTGACTGGTTTGTCTCTTTTGAATGCGAAGTTTCTTTTGACTGGTTTGTCTCTCTGTAAAACTAAGACATCAACTGTTCATCTTCCAAATTCTTCTCTATTATTCATTACTATCATCAGACTCTTACTTTCATTTATTCCTTTTAAGCATTTTTCAGAAGTTAGGACCATTGAAATATCTTGATTGATTTATTGACTTATTGAAATGAGGATAATAACCATTTACGATTTCACAAAAAAAATAAAGGGTGGGAGGCTGTTCCAGCAATTTACAGCACGATTAGAAAAATATTGGGATTGAACGTTAGAAGTTGGTTTTTTTATAAAAAAATTTTAACCTACAAAATTTTATTGAAACTGATTTGAAAAACAATAACAAAGATTCGAGAACAACGGAAGAAAACGAGAGGAAACTAAAATTCAAAACGGGAAACAACCTAGAAAATAATAGAAAATAACAAAATCAATATTAACACTTGTTCGGGCAGCATGATTCCTTAACCTCCTCAGCAGGTTCCCGTGCATGTAAGGATGGCTTACATTTCTTTCCAAGCTCCATCAGTTTCATTACACCTGTCCACTGCGCTAGTTCTAGAATAGTAAAATAATTTTCAGAAATATTTTGCAGGTTTTGCTATATTCATCAAAAATAGAGAAAAAAAACTCACCAAGTTATCAAAGTCGTATTACAAAATGCCAGAGAACACAAGTATAGCGAATAAAAATATAAATTCAGAAAAATCAACTAAAATATAGCACCCAAGTCCAAGGGTACACTGAGTGGAGTAGAATGAGAAGAATGACGGGATATACAAAGGGGATATTTGTTTCGAGGAGAGAACGAGAGAGGAGAAGGTTCACAGGAGAAACACATGGTGTAACTAAAAGCAATTCTCTTCCACTGTTACACTTTTCAGGAGCTAGGGACTCTTCTGCAAGTCCCCGAGGAAAAATATCGAACCCCTAATTATCTGATTTTACTTTCTTGACCAATAAACTGATGGAGCACATGAAAGACATATTGACAGCTCTGTTAATTACTGTGGAAAAAATCCATCTGTTTTCATCTATCTTTTTTTTTTTTGTTTTCGATCATATCAGTAGACTTACTCACTTTATCAAATTCAATTTATTTTTCCAAACTATGATATGAAACTACACATATACCCTCCCTCATGAAGAATAATATGTGTAATATTCTTATTTACAAATTTGAAAAAAATTTCGCAATCTCTTATCCTACCATTTGTGTTAAGTGAAGAGAAACTCAAAATGATACTATCCTTGAAATATCTAAAATTGGACAGACCCATAAGGGAGTCAAAAAATTCAATGAACCCTCGACAAGAGTAAGATAATAAAATGGACCTAGGGAAGGGTTTTAAAATTTGAGCCGATTCAAAAAATGTCTAATGCAACGACGAATACTCAAAGATTCCGGTGCGCCTCAAGAAATATTCTAACTTAAAATAAGGTATATGATTTTACACATCAGAAAAACCAGTACTTAAAAAATGACAGGGTCCACCCAATTTGTAGGTACTCTCCTGAGTTCCACTGAATTTCCCGATTTTTCTCATGGGTCCATCAGATTTGAAAAATAGGTTTGAGTCTACTGAAGTCAAAAGAAGAACTAGAATATGCTCAGAAAGAATAGAAAACTAGATTTGAATGATGATAATCAGACATTCATGAATTGGGCACAGTTTATGAATCATTCGATTTTCGGTCCTCGATTTTAATTTTTGGGTCCTCGATTTTTTTTCGGTCCTCGATTTTTTTTTCGGTCCTCGATTTTAGACCAGTGCCCTAAAAAGAATACGGTGGCGGAGCGGAAGAACACGGTAATAGAATAAGGAAAAATGAGCGAAACTCAGGGAGTAGAAAGAAATGGTCAAAGGCAGTGAGTAAAAAAACATGACAACTCAAATTGAATAAAAAGTAAATACGGTTTTCGATGAGATAGTGGAAAAAAATCCATGACAAAGTCCAAATTCCAAATGACAAGTCCAAATTCCAAGAGTGGTTGAAAATAAAGGCTATTCCAGCACAAACTGCAACCTAATGTCATCCATTCAGAGTGATTTTCGGTTGGTTGAAGTCGGAAAAAAATAAAACCTCAATTCAAAAGTTTCCCGGTCCGCAAGCGAAGCGAACATACTGCTAATATTCTCATTGTTCTGTCTGTAATTCACCAAAACAAACGGAAAAGACTCTCTGAAATTTCCAGAGAGTCTAAACTATTCATTCAGGTGCAAGACAGTTTCTGTGGCAGCGACTCCTCATTAAAACGTGTGAGCAGGTCAAACCTAAAAGCAAGTGTTCTAATCTGTTACCTCAGTGTCCATTGATCTCAACAGCTCCAAAATGAGTTTTCCTCCCCATTTTGACCTGTAATGGTACAAGTACCGCTGAAGTGTGAAAAAAAGAGTATTAAACCGATGAAACAGTTTTGCAAAAAAAAACAGAACAAAACAGTTACAATTTCACAATATTTATTTTTGAGTTAAAACAAATTATTAATTAATTAATACCTTTCGCAACCATCCGTTTTGTGAATAAACTCGAGGAGGCGCTTACATCGTGCGCTGCCTTCCTGAAACAAACAATTTTTTTCAAAAATTGTTTCAAAAACAAAAAAAAGGTACCTGAGCTCCGAAGCAAAACAGCACTGCCTCGATCACATTAGACTTCCCGCTCCTATTTGCTCCAGCTATCACGTTCATATTCTTGTGCAACGGACCAATTTCATGAACGCCTCGGAAACTTTTCAAGTTTTCCGCTTTGATGAACGAGATAACCATGCGGGTGTCCTTCTTGTCCTCGATGATTTGTGGCTTCTCAACTTGGAGCTTTAGATGATCTTCTGAAGGCTAGTCCACTTCTCCGGAGTCTGTTGCAGCATGGCTTCCGAGATCTCTCATGATCGACTTTTGTTTTCCTTCTGGTAGGGAGAATTCAGCAGATTTTGGTGGGGCCGGGGTTCCAGTGTCATCCGCCAAGGCGGGTTTTTTGGAAAGTTGCATAGGTACAACCTGGAAATCATAAATTTAGCTATTTTCTAGTCGTTTCGGCTTTTTTCGGAAGACTTTTCTGGCAGATAGTTTTTAGTTTGAGGTTTTTTTGCCTATTTATAGCCCTATCTTCCCCAATATTTGGAACTTTCATTTTTATCTCACACAAAATACTTATTTCCGTTTTATTCGTACCTCAAAAAACCTGTTTTCAACTTATCCCTAGATGAGAAGGATATAGATAATGGTTCTAATAACCGATTTGGCAACCTATTCTTGCTCAGGAGCACGAAATAACTCCAGGGACAGAATTTCAGGCCGATCCAAATTTCTCTAATCGAGATTTGGGATAGAGGGTAAAATATACCCGAAAAATGATTAATAATTACTGAGCAGTTTCAAAAAATTGAATTAATCAAAAAGTTTCGCAATTCTCGAAAAACCCAAATCGAAAATAAAACTCACCATTTTAATTTCAAAATATTAGAATATTTAAATATCAGATTATATAGAATAATCATTATAAATTCGAAAAAATCATAATAAGACGGGACACCCTAACAAAGAGCGTGAGGAAAAAAGAATGAAGAATGACGGGCATTCGTCTCTGTTTCCCTTTTCGTACTTTCTCGTTTTCTCTCTTTCTCTTAATGCTCCACAGTCTTTTTCTGCTCATTTGACCCCATACGTTGGTCTCCCTCTGCCACATAGAGTATCCTGGTTTCTTTTTGAATGGTTTATATGAGAGACCGATCGACTCAGAACAGACGGCTGAGTAGGGGGGGAAAGGAAGAGAGAGGTACCAGTAAGGGTGTAAATACACCAATGATACAATTCTTTACAGATCTCCCTGGAAGTGAAATGTTTTTTATGTTTGAGACGAAATAAAAAGTGTGTAGTAAAAAGGAAACTTTTTGTTTATTTTGGAAATATTTTTAATTTTGAAAACTTCAAAATTTCAAATTTCAAAAAATACAAGAGAACGAAAGTGAAATTGAGGAGTATGACGTGACGTGACTGTATGACACTTTCTAGTTCCATAATTCACCAAAATCCAATTGAGTACCTCAGAGCAGTGAAATATAGGAAAAACTTATAAAAACACAGAATAATCATAGAAAAATAGGGGCACCCAAATCAGCGGTACTAAAAAATTCGGTGGAAGAACGAAAAAGCACGGCAAAAATCTAAGAAAAGATGAGTCAATTTTGAGGAATGAAGTGAAGGAGTCAAAGGAAGTGAGTAAAAAAAGAAAAAAAAAAAGAAAACTCAAATCGAAATAAAAAGTGAGTATGGTTTTCGAGAAGAAAATTTAAAAAAGCCAATAGACAGGTCCAAATATGAAAAGTGGTCGAAAATGAAGGCGATCCCAGCCCAAACTGCAACCTGATGTCATCCAATTAGAGTGAATTTCGGTCGGTTAAAATCTGAAAAAAAAAACCTAATTTCAAAAGTTCCCCGGTCCGCAAGCTAGTTAAATATACTGCTGATTTGCTCATCGTTCTTCCTGTAATCCACCAAAACAAACGGAAAAGACTCTCTGAAATTTTCAAAGAATCTCAACTATTCATTCAGGTGAAAAACAGCTTCTGTGACAGCGACTCCTCATTATGACGTGTGAGCAGGTCAAACCCGAGAACCAGTGTTCTATTCTATCACCATTGATCTCAACAGCTCTAAATATCCAGTTTTCCTTTTTCATTTTGACCTGTAATGGTACAAGTACCGCTGGAATATTGAGAAAGAATAAGTATTAAAAACCGATGAAACAGTTACGCAAAAAAAAAAAACAGAACAAAACAGTCACAATTTCACAATATTTATTTTTGGTTTAAAACAAATTATTTAATTTCTGAAGATTTCCTTGTTCCACAAAGCGAATGTCGCGCTGAAAAAGTAAAATTGAAAATTAATATTTCTGAAAATAAAATTGTTTTTTTTTTGCATTTCTCGAAGTAATTTCATGAAAACGGAAATCGAAATACTTTCCCATTACACCCATCCTCTAGTGCTATTTCTCTGTCACTAGCAGCCAGGGAAAGCAAAATACCATCTTAAACTAAGTGGCCCACGATGGGGCCCAATTAGTTTATGGTATTCATAACTTTCAAAAATTGATTACCTGGGCTTCCATTTGGCGAGTCCCCGAGGGTTATCACCTCGTCCTGACGGCTTTGTCCTTGCCTTTTCACTCCCTCACGGCCTAAAAAGTGTTTTGGTTTATTTTTAAAAAGTCGCATTCTGAATCTGGTTACCTCTTTTGACGGCTGGAATTTGAGGATAGAATGATGGAGCCGGTGGTCTCATCACCATCATTCCTTGGAGGCCTGGTGCCTGGATTCCTGGTGGCGCGTGGAGCATGTTTTGTGGTGGTTGTGGGATTCCTGGCGGTGGGCTCCTCGGATGCCATGGGAAATCTGAAACAGACGGAAATTTTGTTTGAAGAAGCAGTTTCTCATGATTTGAATCATCTAGGGGGTTTAACTTTACGAATAGATTCTAAAAAATGTTTTCTCTGCATATTTATAGTCTTATCTTCCCCCATATTTGACAGTTTTATTTTTAGCTTACCCAAAATATTCATCTTTGTCCTATTCACACAGAAAAAACCTGTTTTCAATTTATTGCTAAGTTTATCTTATTCATACGCTCTCTCTCTAAGCAAAATTAGTTACCGTGTGGTCCTCTTCGTTCGGAATTCCAACTTGTTGTTGGAGAGCATGAAACTGTCTTTGTCGCATCTGGCCAGGATGCATGTCACCCGGACGGAGATTGATCCATCTGGAAATCAGATAATAATTTTGTGTGTTCGGTTACCTTGTCTCATTTGATTGTTTTTCGCAAAAATCGACATTCGGAGCCCAAATAAAAGGTGGAGAAAAAAAAGGGGAGATACCTTTTTTGCTGTCTTTCTCTCTCTTTTTCAGAAACTTCCGGCAGAAGGGAAACTGATATTAGAACCGATTTGGCAACCTATTCTTGTTCAGGAGCACGAAATAACTCCAGGGACAGAATTTCAGGCCGATCCAATTTCCCTACTCGAGATTTGGGATAGAGTGTAAAATATACCCGAAAAATGATTTATAATTATTGAGCAGTTTCAAAAAATTGAATTAATCAAAAAGTTTCGGAATTCTCGAAAAACCCAAATCGAAAATAAAACTCACCATTTTAATTTCAAAATAACTAGAATAATTATATATCAGAGTATATAGCATAATCATTATAAATTCAAAATAATCATAATAAGAAGGGACACCCTAACAAAGAGCGTGAGGAAAACAGAATGACGAATGCCGGGGCATCCGTCTCCTTTTCTTTTTTAGTACCCTTGCCTCCCCTCTTTCTCTCAATGCACAACAGTGTCTAGTCGGCTGTTTGGCCCATACGTTGTTCACTCTCCTGCCACATAGAGTGTGTCGTGGCTTTCCTTCGAATGGTTTGTATGAGAGAGCGATTGACCAAGAACAGACGGGCGAGTTCGGAGGAAAGGAAGGAATAGATACCAGTAAGGCTGCCAACACACGAACGATGAATTTCTTCATAGAGCTCTCTGGAAGTGGATTGTTTTTTTTTTAATGTTCGAGACGTGTTGAAAACAATAAAGTGTAGAAGAAGTCAGAAGCAGTTTGTTCATTGAATTTCTGAAACCCTTTTCTTAAAATTTGTCTGACGTCACCCTTGAATCCGGATTGTCAGAACTCTCTGTTATAACTGTAATATATTTTTCTTGGTAGAAAGAAATTGGAGAACACATCGATACAAAATCACAAAAATTTATTGTTGGAAAATTTTAATAAAAAAATTTGGAAGTATATTTATACAAAAAAATAGGTAAATATGAGAAAAACCAAATTCAAGCGATGGATTGTCCGGGAAAATTCTGGGTCTGAAAAATTAAAATATTATGTTTTCATTTTAAGTTCGCAGTTTGAATTCAGTTTTTGCATGAAAAATAGCGGTTCGATCGAAAGCTTTAACTTCAGAAAGTGGCAAAATTTCTGAGAACAAACGAAAAAAAAAACTAATCTTGAAAATTGTCTTATCATCAGGAAGTATTCTCGCAACTCACTTTTTAATTAAACAAATCTGCGCCATAGCGTGCTTTTATGACACACGCCAGTTTAATTTCCAAGAATCCACTTGTGTACCAGCGCCAGAGCAGTTTAGAATATTTAAGAACAATTATTAAAACTCAGGATAATAAGAGAAAAAAAGCGGCACCCTAACCAGGGGTACTAAGAAGACAAATGACGGTTGTCTATATCTTCTCTTCCTTTTATACTTCTTGTCGTTTCCAAACAGGTTTCCGTGATGAGTTGACCTTGAATTCTTCTTTTCCAGTCACTAAGAGTGTGATTTTATTCCAAATAGTCAGTAAACGACAAAAATTGTTGATGACCGAAAGATAGATCTAAGAAGATAGAAAGCATGGGGAAATAGATGGGATAATTTGGAAAAAATTAGTAAAAACTTGTTTTTTTTGTTTTTTTTTTTCAAGTTGTGAACTGCAAACCTATTTATCCTTGTGATTGAAAAGTGATTGGTTCTAACGATCCTTTTTTCCTATTGAACGAAAATATCTCGAAAAAAGTACTGGAACGATTTCAACAGATGAATTGATCGAAGAGACACTTCAAACAAAAATGTAGTTAACAACTTTTGTGATTTCCATTTTAGAACGAGGCATTAAACCTCCACACTCGATATAAGTTGTTTGGTGGTGTTTTCAGAGGTGACAGAAAAAATTGGAGAACACATACAGTAGCGGAAAATGGTGAGGGTACCTTTGATTCCGTGCTTCTAACTTGACTGAACCGAATCCGGTTGATCTGAAAATTGACAGGAGTAGTACTGATACGGTTAGAATGAAAATCGTTAGTTTTTTAAAGCATCAATTCATCTAGGTCAGCCACAAAATTCAGTTGACTGATATTTTTCCAAGTGACGAAAAAATTATTTTTCTCAGGGCGATTCTTTTTTGATGCCTGTATTATCAAAATGTTGCTAGGGGTCCGAATAAAAAATTCACGTCGTTTGGAGCCGTGAAAAAATCGGGCGCGCGAGTTATGGTCCTATAAGTCAGGAAGTTGAGATTTGATCTTCTAGTACTTACTTGGTTCAAAATGGTCTAATCGCTCCCAAAATTTGAGAGCGGATGTATTTTGAGTTTGGTAACAATATTCTGTCTAATTCTTGAAGATTGGAAAACTTTCGTCTTTAGCCATTTTTGACTCGAGTCGTGAGCAGTGAAAAGTCGAAAAATCAAAGTTTTCCAATCTTCAAGAATTTGATAGAATATTATTACCTGACTCAAAATACATCCCCTCTCAAATTTTGGGAGCGATTAGATAATTTTGAACCAAGTTTTTACAAGAAGACCAAATATCCACTATCTGACTTATAGGACCATAACTCGCGCGCCAGATTTTTTCATGGCTCCAAACGACGTGAACTTTTTATTTGGACCCCTAGCAACATTTTGACAACTCAGACTTCAAAAAATAAACGGCCTGAGGGAAATAATTTTTTCGTCACTTGAAAAAGTATCAGACAACTGAAATTTGCGGCTGACCTAGATAGACTGATGCTTCAAAAAACTAAAGGTTTTTATTCTAGACGTATCAATATTACCCTTGTAAATTTTCAGGTCAATCGGACTCAATTTAGTAGAGTTAGAAACAAGAAACCAAAGGTACCCTCACCATTTTCCGCTACTGTACGTACGAAATCACAAAAATTTATTGTTGGAAAATTTTTAATAAAAACATTTGGAAGTATAAGTAGACAAAAAAAATAGGTAGATAAGAGAAAAACCAAATTCAAGCGATGGATTGTCCGGAAAAATTCTCACTCTGAAAAATAAAAACATTTATTTGTTTATTTAGGTTCACAGTTTGAAGTCAGTATTTTGCATAAAAAATAGCGTTTCGGCCTAAAATTCTGAAGCAAAGAAATTACAAAAAATGGCAAAGTTTCGGAGAATAAACGAAAAAAAAACTAATCTTGAAAATTGTCTTATCATCAGGAAGTATCCTCGCAACTCACTTTTTAATTAAAAAATTCTGCGCCATAGCGTGCTTTATGACACATGCCAGTTTTAAATTTAAAAATTTCCAAGACTCCAATTGTGTGCCAAAGCCCGAGCAATTTAGAATATTTAGTAACAATTATTGAAACTCAGAAAAATCAGAGAAAAGAGGTGTACCCAAACCAGGGGTACTAAAAAGATGAATGACGGTTGTCTATATCTTCTCTTCCTTTTATACTTTTTGTCGTTTCCAAACAGGTTTCCGTGATGAGTTGACCTTGAATTCTTTTTTTCCAGTCACTAAGAGATCCCAAATAGTCGGTAAACGACAAGATCAACCACAACAAGAAGAATTTTTGATGACCGAAAGATAGATCAAAAAAGATAGCAAGCAAAACAAAAAAGGGTTATTTTAGTTATTTTGATTAAAAAAAAGAGTAACGACTTTTTTTTGTTAGACTTGAATCTTTCAAGTTGTAAACGGCAACTATTTATCCTTGTGATTGAAAAGTGATTAATTCTAATGATCCTTCTTTTTTTTTGAACGGAATTATCTCGATAATGGAACAAGGTACTGGAACGATTTCAACAGATAAATTGATCAAAGAGACACTTCAAACGAAATTGTAGTCATTTTAGAGCGAGGCATTTAATGTTGAACCTCCACATTCGATATAAGTCGTTGGTGGTGTTTTCGGAGGTGGCAGAAAAAATCGGATGATTTCTCAGTTGTTTGTATTTTCTGAAACCCCTTCTCAAAAATTGGAATTGTTCGGTTGTGAGAAAGGCTATCAAAATGTTTTCAGCTTTTTAGAACTACAGATTATGTTTTTTTGACACTCTGGACACTCAACATCAGCTCTTAGACAGTACTCCTGTCAATACCCTTCCCAATTTCGAAAACTCTAGCTTCTATCCGAGCTTCTTTTTTCCCAATAATGAGCAAGTATTCGTTGAGCGGCAGGGGTCCCGTTTTCGCAGCCTGCGATGCCGACCACGAGTTGACATTTCACGAAGATTGGTCAATCGGCTTGGCAGGTTTCTAGACCCAAGAAGTAGCCACGTGGAATCTTCCAGAAATTATGAGACTCTTTATGAGGGAGCGTGGGAAAATGATGACTATAGGATGGATTACTAATAACCCTATCTCTTTTGTCTTCTCACTTGTGATCTATCAAAATGTGACAGTTGACCTACCAATCTGTCATTTTTTGTCATGCTTTTGAGATAATAGGGGCGGAGTCAAACCGTGGTCAAAAGGGTAAAGGATCAGGGTAAAGGATGAGTAGACAATGGGAGGATTAGTGAGGGACACTTTCGCCCCGCCCCCTGTCAGACTCCCCATACAGAACCAGTCAGTCTTCATTCTTACATTTTCTCTACCTACCTTTTGGTGACCCTCATGGTGGGTCTCTTCCTCCCTCTCTCTCACCATCCAATCGATCGATTTGATCATCCACCTAAGCTCCCTAACAATACTCCCATCCAAACCCTTCCCAACTTCAAAAACTCTAGCTTCTTTCCGAGCTTCTTTTTTCCCAAGAGCAATCCAGTATTCGTCGAGCGGTAGGCCTAACGAGGAAACTCGATTTCTAACGTGAACGGCTTGATTGTTCTTGATCATCCACCTAAGCTCCCTAACAGTACTCTTATCAAAACTCTTCCCGATTTCAAGAACTCTAGCTTATTTCCAAGCTTCTTTTTTCCCAAGAATAATCCAGTTAGCTAGGCGGCAGGATCGAGTGGAAACACTCTCTTTGGCGTATGTGGCTTGGTTGTTCTTGATTTCAACATCACCTCTTAGACAGTACTCCCATTCAAACCCTTCCCAACTTCAAAAACTCTAGCTTCTTTCCGAGCCTCTTTTTTCCCAAGAATGATCCAGTATTCCTCGAGCGGCAGGATCGAGAGGAAACTCTCCTTTTTGGCGTATGTGACTTGGTTGTTCTTGATATCCACCTAAGCTCCTAGACAGTACTCCCATCCAAACCCTTCTCAATTTCAAAGACTCTAGCTTCTTCCCGAGCTTCTTTTTTCCCAAGAATAATCCAGTTAGCTAGGCGGCAGGATCGAATGGAAACACTCCTCTTGGGGGTATGTGACTTGGTTGTTCTTGATTTCAACATCAGCTCTTTGACAGTACTCCCATCCAAACCCTTCCCAATTTCAAAAACTCTAGCTTCTTTCTGAGCTTCTTTTTTCCCAAGCGCAATCCAGTATTCGTCGAGCGGTAGGCCTAACGAGGAAACTCGATTTCTAACGTGAACGGCTTGATTGTTCTTGATCATCCACCTAAGCTCCCTAACAGTACTCCCATCCAAACCCTCCCCAATTTCAAAAACTCTAGCTTCTTTCCGAGCTTCTTTTTTCCCAAGAATAATCCAGTTAGCTAGGCGGCAGGATCGAGTGGAAACACTCCTTTTTGGCGTATGTGACTTGGTTGTTCTTGATTTCAACATCAGCTCTTTGACAGTACTCCCATCCGAACCCTTCCCAATTTCAAAAACTCTAGCTTATTTCCGAGCTTCTTTTTTTCCAAGAATAATCCAGTTAGCTAGGCGGCAGGATCGAGTGGAAACACTCCTTTTTGGCGTATGTGACTTGGTTCTCCTGCTGTTTCATCATTTATACGGCAGTTTAGTTCCGAGCCAATTGACTTGATTGAAGTGTCGTATACATCCCATTGGTCCGCAAGAAAAGGACTTCATAGTCGGGAGCCTGGCTCCCAAATTGTAACCTGCATGATCCTTGTCGTACATTACAGAGCACTTTCATTTTTTTCAGCAAATCTGGAACAAATTGATATTGCCGAGGGACAGGCAAATTCAGAAAACATACTGATTTTTGTGTACGATCTTCAATTCTCTCTTCTTCTGATTCAACGTTTCATTTGTTGTCCTATCTTTTATGCAATGAGCTACGAGTCAGTTGACTCTGTTTTTTCCATATCCGGTTCCATCTGGGTCATGTGTATATAGATTTACAACGTTTTCATGACTCTCCTCCGTCTCGTGTGAAATGATGTCCAGTGTTTGTATATCTGCAACAAACTGAGCTTGATTTGCCACGGAACCTGTCAATTCTTTCAAAACATACTCCAGGTTCTGTTCACAGTTTCCGTTTTCCAGGCTCGGTGATGATCGGATCATCACAGACATTTCATTTATCCACAAGAAAAATCCTTCAATGTCGAACAACTATTTGTTGAATTGAAATGCTGGCAAACGATTTGCAAGAATCTTCAGTTCCTTTTTTGCAGAGCAGTCCTCATGCATAGAGGTTCTTCAGGATGCATATTCATTCATTGGTCAATACATCTAGAGCGAATTAAATTTGCATTTGACGAAGAACCTGCTAATTCAGAAAACATTCTCCGCGTTTATTCCACAGTTTCCGTCTTTCAGGCTTTGATCTCGGCATAAATTCCATTTATCCACAAGAAGGATCCTTCATAGTCAAACAACTAGTTGTTGAATTGCAATGCTGGCCACCGATTCCTAGGTTTTCTTCTGCTTATTCAACTATCCATTTGTCATACTTGATGCGACGAGAGGGTTCCGAGCTATTTGACCTGTTCTCGATATTAGGTTCCTCTTGGTTATGTTTCCGTGAATTGACAACGTTTTCATAACCAGTTTGCGTCGTTTGAAATGGTGAGCAAACTCATATATCATGATTCATCTGGAAAAAATTGAGTTTTCATATGCCAAAAAACCTGCTGATTACAAAACTTACCGATTGTTGGGTAACATCTTTGCTTTTCGTCCTACAAGACTTGTGCTGATCGGATCGTTGGATACACTTGATTCATCCGCGAGAAAAATTGCATAACTTTCATTTATTTTGCATGTTTCAAGCCTCTCCAATTGATGCATCTTCACCACCAAACACTCCCGATGCTTAATGTTCATTGGTCTCGTCTTGGAAAACTCCGCCTGAAAGTAAAAACTGCTATTCTTCGAAATTTCTGGCAAATGTCTCAAAAACTCACTTTTTCACATCGCTTCCAACAATTCGGTATTTCTTTCCCCCCCCCCCCCCCCCTGAGAGTTTGTTATTCGCAGGCCCATTTGCCGAATTGGAGCAAAATCTGCAATTAACATTTTTTTCAATGAGGAAAAATGGGAAAAGGCAATCGCGACGTGAGAAATGACGGAAAATGAGCGCATTCGGTATTATTTTGTTCAGAAAAAATTATATTTTCCGCTCACCTAAAAATTTAGAAAACAATTGGCTGAAATTCGCTGGAAGACGGAGAAATTGGCAACATTTCTCTCGGTCTCCTTTCTTTCTCGCGTGTCAATGGGGCGCGTTCGCATTATTTTTTGAATGTGTGAGGAGGATATAAACCGACTGGTCAGAAGGCGATCGTCGTGAACAGAAAAAGGAGGAAAAAAGGGTCAACGAGGGAGAAAGATTACATCAAATTTGCGGAGGTAAATGTTTTCAAATGAGACAAAGGCAATTGTGGAGCGCGGTCAAAAAGTGAGAACGAGAACTAGTGAAGACTTTCTATCAAATTGAAAATTCGAAACCCGTCAAAATTCTGCTCATTCATAAGAAGAGAACTTCTCAAGCGAATACCTGGTTTCAGAATTGCATTTCTGCCAACCGATCGCGTCTTCTGCTGCTCCAACTAACCATTTGCCGTCGCGAAGCTGCAATCCATTTGACTTTGTTCCTTCATATTCTTCTACCGATTTAGCTATTTCCCGTCCTATCGTTCGTTCGTTGCGACGTTTTAGAGATCGCATCCTTTTATTGCTCGATACATCTGAAACAAGTTAGGCATTCATTTACTGAGAAACCAGGTAATTTGAAAAAACTCACCATCTATCCGCAGCATCCATTGCTCTTCTCCTTCAGAACCATTCTTGGGCAGAACGGATTGTCGCATAAACTTTGTTTATCCACAAGAGTACTCCATAGTCGTAAGCCGGGTTCTCAATGACGGTCAGCACGTTTGCCGAGTTGTTTCTTGATTCATTTATTCATATGCCGTCCTATAGTTGATGCGGCAAAAGTATTGCGAGCCAGTCGTCTTCGTTTCTCAATATCCGGTTCCTTTTTTGACCGTGTACACAATGTTCTCACAAGCAATGCTTCGTTCTACGTTGTAAGCATGTCCATTCATCTAGATACATCTGAAAACAGTTGAGCTTGCATTTTTCGAGGTGCCTGCTAATTCAATAAACATACCATTCATTCCTCCTGGTTCCCGAAGTGTATTTCTGTTGATTCAGCTATACATTCGACGTGCCATCGTTCATGCGCCAAAAACATTGCGAGCCATTTGACCTTTTCCCCCATATCCGATTCCATCCTGATTCCGTGTACTAACAACGTTATCATGACCATCCGTTGAGTTGTTCATTGATAGGCTCTTCAATTTATCTTGATGCATCTGGAAAACATTGAGCTTGATTTTTTTAAGAAACCAGCTAATTCAAAAATTATACCAGTTTTGGACAACGTCCATCTCCACGTGCCTTGGGTGAATCGAATTGCATTCATTCCACTTATTCACATGAATTGTTCATAGCCAAGAGCTTGGTGCTTGAGTTCAATCCAATCGTTCTAATCGTCATGCTTTTGGCATTTTCAATTGGTTTCTTTCCATTTTCTGATGAACGTGATGTACTGCTCTCATTTGTTTGCTAGTGGAATGCTACCTAAAAGTATATTCCGTCATGTTCAAGAATTCCCGACGGATTCATGCCAAACTTACGTATTCGTGTTGATCTCAGTGCTTTCTGTCCTTTTTTTCACTGGGAAATTACTTTTATGCAGGTCGATTGTTTGAATGGTGCCGAATCAAAGCGAAATCTGCAATAATTTTATATTTCAATGCGGAAAATGAAAAGAGGCAATGGCGATGTGAGAACTACTCAGAAAATGAGCGTACTTAATAGCATTCTACTCAGAAAAAATTATATTATTTTTCTATCTAAAAATTGAGTGAAAAATTGGCTGGAATTAGCTGAAAAATGAAAAAATAGGCTGCGTTTCTCTCGGTCTCCTTTCTTTCTCGCGTGTCAATGGGGCGCGCTCGCATTATTTTTTGAATGTGTGAGGGGAATACAGCCCGGGTGGTCAGAAGGCGCACCTCGAAAACAGAAAAAAGAGGAAAGAAGAGGTCAACGAAGAGGGAAGATTACATCGGATTAGCGGAGGTAGATGTATTCAAATGAAACAGAGGCGATTGCGGAGTACAGTTGAGCTTGCATTTGTCGAGGAATCTGCTAATTCAAGAAACGTACCATGTTTCCTGGTGCTCGAAGTGCAATTCTGGCAATCGATTTCATGTTCCTCAAGCTTCCGTTCTGCTGGTTCGAGTATACGTTTGACATCCGACGTTCATTCATCTTGATACATCTGAAACTAATTGAGTTGAAATTTGACCAGGAACCTGCTATTTTAGAAAAACATACCTTTTTTCGGATACTATCCACAGTTTCCGCCTTTCAGGATTTTCTTGATGCTCATTAGACCGTCGGAAACATTCCATTCGTTTGGTTCATTTATCCACTAAAAAAATTCTTCATAGCTGAAAGCTTTCTTGTTGACTGCCGGTACTGACGATTCATTTCTGTTGTTGATTCAACTGTTCATGCGCCAAATTGAAGTATCTTAGTGATCTGAAAAAGTTACCTGGAATGAAGAATCAGTATCAAAAAAGTAATCTTCTTGGTTAAGTAACCGTGTCTGGTCAATTGAAAAACGCAAAACACTTGATTTCATACCAAATTTATTTTAGAGAATAGCAAAAATACAAAAAAAATTATAAGGTAAAAATGGGAATGGGAAAATCGAGTAGGGGGGAAGGGCGGAAGGGGGCAAAACAAATGAAATAGAAAATTTGAAAATAAAACAAAAAGGGAAAAACTTAGTCTTATTGTCTTGGCCTCCTTCCGTTGTCATAGATGATCTTGATGAGTCCATGCCTCTCCATCTCCCTCTGCATTTTGATCCATTTGGCTTGTTCTCTTCTTGTGAGAGAGCTCCAGCTTTCGTCTGAAAATCGTTGAAATCGAAATCAATGTCTTATTCAAAATTTAAACTCACGTTTGTCCTGAAGTGTCCGTAGAAAGCGTTGGCGGAGAGGTGCACCACCTTTCGCTCTCCCTCCCGATTGAAGAAGAACTTGGACCGAAGCTCTGAAAAAAAAAGTTAGTTATATCAAGTGTAAAATTTTTGAAAACTTACGTTCGATGGTGAAGGTCTCGCCAAACTCTCCTTCAATCCGGGAGCTGCGCCTCCTTGAAGAAGCTGTTGAAGTGGGCAACAGCTTCTTCAAATGTGCCCCAGAACCTCCACCTCATTTTGGCGCTCCTCTGCTCCCAGCTCTTCCCGTGGACGAACTTCTGGCTGCTCCTGCACTGGCTCACTGAAAAGAAGATTTTTTTGAATGAACAGTTTTCAAAGCTCGAAATTTACGTTCTCAGATTGAGGTTTGACTACAATTAAACGTTTTATGCCTGATCTAAGTTTAGAAGCAGAATCGAAAATCTTAAAAACTGGTCGAGAACGATGCGATAAACCCCAAAATTCTCAGTACTGAAGCGCGCTCCGAAAAAAACACTTTCCGCAGTTTCAAAATATCGATAAAACCGAAAAATTTCGCTGTTTTTGAAAGACCTAATAAAAAATAAAACTCACCGTTTTAATTCAAAACATAATAATAATTAAATATCAGATTATATAGGATAATGATTATAAATTAAAAATAATCAAAGGAGACGGGACGCCCTACCAAAGAGCGAGAGGAAAACAGAATGACGAATGCCGGCCATCCGTCTCCTTTCCCCTTTTCGTTTTGTCTCGTTTTCTCTTTCTCTTTATACACAACACTCTTTAGATGCCTACTAGGCCCATAAATTGTTCCCTCTCCTTCCACATAGAGTGTGTCGTGGCTCTTCTCCGAATGGTTTGTATATAAGAGAGCGATTGACTAAGAACAGACGGTGGAGTGGAGAGAAAAGGAAGAGATAGGTACCAGGAAGGCCCCACTAGTCCCCATACGTCGTTCTCTTCCCTTCCACGTAGTGTGTCTTGGTCTATCTTCGGACGGTTTGTGCAAGAGAGCGATTGAACGGCTGAGTAGAGAAGGAAGGAAGAGATAGGTACCAATAAGGCTGTCAAAAAGGGGCGATAATTTTCTTTATAGAGATTCCTGGGAATGAGTTGTTTTTCGACGTTTGAGACATGGAAAAAACAAGAAAGGGCAGAGGAAATCGGAAAAACTTTTTTGTTCATTTTGAAAATATTTTATTTATCTCAATTTTATGTTATCTTTGAAATTCAAAATTTTTTCAATTTCACAATTTTGCCATTACGTGCCTGTATGATGACTCTTTCCTGTTTTAACAATATACCAGAGTCCTATTGATTACCGAAGTCAGAGCAGTAAAAAATAGGGAGAGTTTATTAAAATTCAGAATGAACAGGGAAAAAAGAGGAACCCAAACCAGGAGTACTAAAAAGATTACGGCGGAGGAACGAATGGGCACGGCAAGCGAATAAGGACAGATGATTGAGGAATAGAGAGAAAGAATCTATCGAGAAGAAAATCCAAAAAATCGAATGAACAGGTTCAAATTTCAATTCCATAAGTAGTTAAAAATAAAGTCACTCCCAGCACAAATTCCAACCTGGTGTAGTCAATTTCTAGTGAATTTCGGTCGGTTGAAGTCTGAAAAAAAAATTCTAATCAGTAAAATTCACCTTTTTGACTCAAAAGTTTACCTCGGGCTCAAATTTCGTCCTAATGCTCTTTACTTTAGCTTTTTGCAGTTCCTGTGGCACCAACTTCTTCATATAAACTGTGAGCAGGTTAAACCCAACAGCAAGTGTTTTATTCAGTCACCTTTGTGTCCATTGGTCTCAACACCTCCTTTTTCTCCGATCACAATTTGAAAAAAGGACCTAATTTCAAAAGTTTCGCGGTCCACAAGCTAGTCAAATACACCGCTGAGTTGCTCATCGTTCTTACTGTAATCCACCAAAACAAACGGAAAAGAATCTCTGAAATTTTCAGAGAATCTAGACTATTCATTCAGGTGAAAGAAAGTTTCTGTGACAGCGACTTCTCAATATGAACTGTGAGCAGGTAAAAAACGGAAGAGCTATTGTTCTATTCTATCACTTTTTTATCCATTGATCTCAACAGCTCCAAATATCCAATTTCTCTTCCCACTTTGCCCTGTAATGGTACAAGTACCGCTGAAATAGTGAGAAAGAATAAGTATTGAACCGACGGAACAGTTTCGCAAAAAAAAGCAGAACAAAACAGTTACAATTCCACAATATTTATTTTTGAGTTAAAACACATTATTAATTATTTAATACCTTTCGCAACCATCTGTTTTGTGAATAAATTCGAAGAGGTTTTTGCATCGCGCGCTTCCTTCCTGAAATATATAAACAATATTTTTTCATAAACAAAAAAACGTACCTGAGCTCCAAAGCAAAACAGCACTGCCTCGATCACATTAGACTTTCCGCTCCCATTTGCTCCAGCTACCACGTTCATATTTTTGTGCAACGGACCAATTTCATGAACTCCTCGGAAACTTTTGAAAATTTCCACTTTGATGAACGAGATAACCATGCGGGTGTCCTTATTGTCCTCGATGATTTGTGGCTTCTCAACTTGGAGCTTTAGAAGATCTTCTGAAGGCTTGTCCACTTCTCCGGAGTCTGTTGCAGCATGGATTCCGAGATCTCTCATGATCGACTTTCGTTTTCCTTCTGGTAGGGAGAATACAGCAGATTTTGGTGGGGCCGGGGTTCCAGTGTCATCCGCCAAGGCGGGTTTTTTGGAAAGTTGCATAGGTACAACCTGGAAATCATAAATTTAGCTATTTTCTAGTGGTTTCGGCTTTTTTCGGAAGATTTTTCTGACGGATAGTTTTTAGTTTAAAGTTTTTTTTTGCCTATTTATTTCCCTATCTCCCCCAATATTTGGCACTTTCATTTTTACGACGAATTAACTCCAGGGCACGGTCTCCCCAACGCCGAAAAAGAACTGCAAGCGATCTACAGTAAGGAAGGCGCATGAAGAGAAAACTTTTAAAATTGTACGCCTACGAATTTTGGCACTGGTCTAAAATCGAGGACCGAACGAAAAAAATCGAGGACCGAAAAAAAATCGAGGACCCAAAAAAAAAATCGAGGACCCAAAAAAATAATCGAGGACCCAAAAAAATAATCGAGGACCCAAAAAAAAAATCGAGGACCCAAAAAAAAATCGAGGACCCAAGTGGGGTTTTGAAAAAATCGAGGACCGGGAAAAAAAAATCGAGGACCGGAAAAAAATAATCGAGGACCCAACAAAAATCGAGGACCCAAAATAAAAAGCCGAGGATCGTATTATTTGAATGGTATATTAGTGGTATCCTTGTACTCTAGTTTCTGGCCAGCTAAAATTTATTACAAAAGTGGAAATAGAATAAAATAATTATTGAATAAGGGAAAAAAAAAGAATTAAGTAGCTCATCCATTCTTCTTGGAAGATTTTCTTGATGGCCGTCCACGGGAAGTTCCACGAACGGCAGGTGATCCTCGCCCACGAGAAGTGGAGCGTGCCTCAGAAGATACTCCTTGACGAGAAGTGGTACGTGCCTCAGAAGATCCTCCTCGACGAGAAGTGGTACGTGCCTCAGAAGATCCTCGGGAACGAGCAGTGGCACGATCACTCGAAGTTCCTCGGTGAAGAACAGTACCACGAACGGCGGATGATCCTCGGAGACGAGAAGTGCCTCGAACAGCAGCTGATCCACGTCCACGAGAAGTTGTACGTGCCGGAGAAGCTCCTCGACGAGAAGTGCCTGGAACAGCAGCTGATCCACGCCCACGAGAAGTTGTACGTGCCGGAGAAGTTCCTCCTCGACGGGAAGTGCCTCGAAGAGCAGCTGATCCACGTCCGCGAGAAGTTGTACGTGCCGGAGAAGCTCCTCGACGAGAAGTGGCACGACCTGTGTTCTTCCAGCAATTCCAGCTTTCCAGATCACTGTGAACGACTACTGCACGAAGCTGTACGAGCACAGAATGGACTTCCAGAAGATCTCCCAACTGCGAATCACCGACAACATTGACCTCGCATTGGCTGAAGTCTACTATCCAGAGCAAATAGACGAGCAGACCGAATACAATGTAGATAAGAAATTATAATCAACTATTCACACGTCTTTCCTTTTTTTCTTTTTTAGTTAGGTTTTTGTGCCTTGTTTGCTTTTCCTGGCTGTAGAGTGTTCCTAAATTTATGACGTGTTGATAAACTTTTCTTCCATCCTTCACTCTTTTAAGGCCACAAAAAAAAACTATCAGACACACATTTAGAAATAATGCAAAAATGTTAATTAATGATGAAAAAAAAGGCACACTATGTGCTAGTCGTTAATCGTTCGGTCCTCGATTTTTTATTTTGGGTCCTCGATTTTTTATTTTGGGTCCTCGATTATTTTTTTTGGGTCCTCGATTTTTCTCCGGTCTCCGATTTTTTTTCGGTCCTCGATTTTTTCAATTTCGGTCCTCGATTATTTTTTTGGGTCCTCGATTATTTTTTTGGGTCCTCGATTTTTTTTTTGGGTCCTCGATTTTTTTTCGGTCCTCGATTTTTTTCGTTCGGTCCTCGATTTTAGACCAGTGCCCGAATTTTTTCCAGCACACAATTTCAGCTATCTTATCATTAAAATAATCAACATTTGTACGAAATTAAGTTTCAAAAATTAGGAAAAACTATAATAAATATAATAAAAAAGGAAGAAACTTTTTTTATTGTCGTAAAATGTCATTTTTGCATTTCACTACCGAAAAAGTCTATTAACTCAGTTAATTTTGAACATTTTTTGATGTTCGATAGCTTAAAATTTTCGCAAAAAGATTCTCTAAAATCTGGTCAAAAGATTTCCGTTTTTGGTTGATTAGTTTTTGATAAAAATTTAGAAAACTAAATTTTTAGGCCAATTTTTCGAATTTTCTTGAGAACTAATTAACCAAAAACGGAAATCTTTTGACCAGATTTTAGAGAATCTTTTTGCGAAAATTTTAAGCTATCGAACATCAAAAAATGTTCAAAATTAACTGAGTTAATAGACTTTTTCGGTAGTGAAATGCAAAAATGACATTTTACGACAATAAAAAAAGTTTCTTCCTTTTTTATTATATTTATTATAGTTTTTCCTAATTTTTGAAACTTAATTTCGTACAAATGTTGATTATTTTAATGATTAGATAGCTGAAATTGTGTGCTGGAAAAAATTCGTAGACGTACAATTTTAAAAGTTTTCTCTTCATGCGCCTTCCTTACTGTAGATCGCTTGCAGTTCTTTTTCGGCGTTGGGGAGACCGTGAGGGAGAGAATTTCAGGCCGATCCAAATTTCCCTACTCGAGATTTGGGATAGAGTGTAAAATATACCCGAAAAATGATTTATAATTATTGAGCAGTTTCAAAAAATTGAATTAATCAAAAAGTTTCGCAATTCTCGAAAAACCCAAATCGAAAATAAAACTCACTGTTTTAATTTAAATCATTAGAATGAATAAATATAGAACAATATATAGAATTATAGTTATAAATTCGAAAAAATCATAATAAGACGGGACACCCTAACAAAGAGCGTGAGCAAAAAAGAATGAAGAATGACGGGCATTCGTCTCCTTTCCCCTTTTCGTGCTTTCTCGTTTTCTCTCTTTCTCTTAATGCACGACAGTCTTTTTCTGCTCATTTGACCCCATACGTTGGTCTCCCTCTGCCACATAGAGTATTCTGGTTTCTCTTTGAATGGTTTATATGAGAGAGCGATCGACTGAGAACAGACGGCTGAGTAGGGGGGAAAGGAAGAGAGAGGTACCAGTAAGGGTGTAAATACACCAATGATACAATTCTTTACAGATCTCCCTGGAAGTGAAATGTTTTTTATGTTTGAGACGAAATAAAAAGTGTGTAGAAAAAAGGAAACTTTTTGTTTATTTTGGAAATATTTTTCATTTTGAAAACTTCGAAATTTCAAATTTCAAAAAATACAAGAGAACGAAAGTGAAATGGAGGAGTATGACGTGACGTGACTGTATGACACTTTCTAGTTCCATAATTCACCAAAATCCAATTGAGTACCTCAGAGCAGTGAAATATAGGAAGAACTTATCAAAACACAGAATAATCATAGAAAAATAGGGGCACCCAAATCAGCGGTACTAAAAAATTCGGTGGAAGAACGAAAAAGCACGGCAAAAATATAAGAAAAGATGAGTCAATTTTGAGGAATGAAGTGAAGGAGTCAAAGGAAGTGAGTAAAAAAAGATAAAAACTCAAATCGAAATAAAAAGTGAGTATGGTTTTCGAGAAGAAAATTTAAAAAAGCCAATAGACAAGTCCAAATATCAAAAGTGGTCGAAAATAAAGGCGATCCCAGCCCAAACTGCAACGTGATGTCATCCAATTAGAGTGAATTTCGGTCGGTTAAAATCTGAAAAAAAAAACCTAATTTAAAAAGTTCCCCGGTCCGCAAGCTAGTTAAATATACTGCTGATTTGCTCATCGTTCTTCCTGTAATCCACCAAAACAAACGGAAAAGACTCTCTGAAATTTTCAAAGAATCTCAGCTATTCATTCAGGTGAAAAACAGCTTCTGTGGCAGCGACTCCTCATTATGACGTGTGAGCAGGTCAAACCCGAGAACCAGTGTTCTATTCTATCACCATTGATTTCAACAGCTCTAAATATCCAGTTTTCCTTTTCATTTTGACCTGTTATGGTACAAGTACCGCTGAAATATTGAGAAAGAATAAGTAATAAAAACCGATGAAACAGTTTCGCAAAAAAACAGAACAAAACAGTTACAATTTCACAATATTTATTTTTGGTTTAAAACAAATTATTTAATTTCTGAAGATTTCCTTGTTCCACAAAGCGAATGTCGCGCTGAAAAAGTAAAATTGAAAATTAATATTTCTGAAAATAAAATTGTTTTTTTTTTGCATTTCTCGAAGTAGTTTCATGAAAACGGAAATCTAAATACTTTCCCATTACACCCATCTTCTAGTGCTATTTCTCTGTCACTAGCAGCCAGGGAAAGCAAAATACCATCTTAAACGAAGTGGCCCACGATGGGGCCCAATCAGCTCATGGTATTCATAACTTTCAAAAATTGATTACCTGGGCTTCCATTTGGCGAGTCCCCGAGGGTTATCACCTCGTCCTGACGGCTTTGTCCTTGCCTTTTCACTCCCTCACGGCCTAAAAAATGTTTTGGTTTATTTTTAAAAAGTCGCATTCTGAATCTGGTTACCTCTTTTGACGGCTGGAATTTGAGGATAGAATGATGGAGCCGGTGGTCTCATCACCATCATTCCTTGGAGGCCTGGTGCCTGGATTCCTGGTGGCGCGTGGAGCATGTCTTGGGGTGGTTGTGGAATTCCTGGCGGTGGGCTCCTCGGATGCCATGGGAAATCTGAAACAGACGGAAATTTAGTTTGAAGAAGCAGTTTCTCATGATTTGAATCATCTAGGGGGTTTAACTTTACGAATAGATTCTAAAAAATGTTTTCTCTGCATATTTATAGTCTTATCTTCCCTCATATTTGACAGTTTTATTTTTAGCTTACCCAAAATATTCATCTTTGTCCTATTCACACAGAAAAAACCTGTTTTCAATTTATTGCTAGGTTTATCTTATTCTCTAAGCAAAATTAGTTACCGTGTGGTCCTCTTCGTTCGGAATTCCAACTTGTTGTTGGAGAGCATGAAGCTGTCCTTGTCGCATCTGGCCAGGATGCATATCATCCGGACGGAGATTGATCCATCTGAAAATCAGATAATAATTTTGTGTGTACGGTTACCTTGTCTCATTTGATTATTTTTCGCAAAAATCGACATTCAGAGCCCAAATAAAAGGTGGAGCAAAAAAGGGGAGAGACCTTTTTTGTTGTCTTTCTCTCTCTTTTTCAGAAACTTCCGGCAGAAGGGAAACTAATATTAGAACCGATTTGGCAACCTATTCTTGTTCAGGAACACGAAACAACCCCAGCGACAGAATTTCAGGCCGATCCAAATTTCCCTACTCGAGATTTGGGATAGAGTG
>GL379918.1:351362-432738 GCA_000143925.2 Caenorhabditis brenneri | reverse complement strand
TCTTTGGCAGTACCAAGATAAGGTGTACTAACCTACTAGCCTTGACGATGCCACCTCAACCTCTAACCCGTTTTTGTCACCTATGCAACTATTTTTCAGACTGTTTTTCATCAATATTTATATGTAAATCACGTATCATTTGGAGGTTCAGAGATAACAGTCACAACAGAAATCATAATAATAAAAAAGTGATCCATGATCATAGGCTGTCGAATGGCAATAATCCTGATAGGATGGAATGGATAGATAACAGGGTCACAATTGCAGATGGATTCTCTTTTTTTCTTTTTATATTCTATGCTTTTACAGTAGACTGGTTCTAATAAAAAAAATGATGTAATGAGATAAGAAGGAACAGCTCAATAATTGAGTTTAAGAAAACATCAAAGCAAACAGAACTCGGTCTCTGAAATTTCACGAAGTAATTCTCAAGTTTGGAGAAATTAGTTTGAATCAAAATGTAGCATACGTCATTGTACAATCATATAAAATGAGTTGACAACAGAAAGAGTAATTGACGATTGAAAGTTAGAAGCAATAAAAGTGCTGATATATTCTTCAAATGTTCTATAGTTGTTTCTGTGATTTCTGGCCTTCCGAACGCTTATTACACCATCTTTTAGGAATGGATACGGTATCTAGATAAAGATCTTACCGAGATTCGGAATGTACTTTACCAGGGTTTCACATGTTTGCAAGAACTATCTATCTCGATCTATTACAATAATAAACTCCTAAGATGAAAACTTTAGGTTTTGTGTTTCGATAGGATGATCACAAACTTTAAAAGGCAACCGATGAATCAAAAAGTGGGCGGTTCACTGAAACAACAATCTACTTCGTCGGGATGTTTGAGTTACAGTGAAAAGTGATCAGGTGACCCGTGTTATCTCGAAATTAAATCATGGAAAAAATAATAACAGATGTTCTTAAAACGGAGACTGTCAAACCAAAAAAACGTGTTTCTGTTTGGAAAATCAAGAAGTGAAGAGAGACGGGAAGAGTAGTTTTTGAACTGTCGAGAAGAGGAATGAGGAAAAAATATGAACGAGTTGAGGGTATATATTGGTGTAATGGGAATATTGTATAACAGGTAAAAAGGTAGGAAAAGAGGCAATAACACTAAAATTATAAGTGTTTTGTGTGGGTTTGAAAAAGAAAGAACAGGTAGACGTGGGATGTGTTCAAAATTTTGGAAGAAGAGGGATGAATTAAGCAGGAGAAGGAGGAGGTGGAGGAACGTAAATAAAGAGATACGGCGATTCAAAAGAAAAGAAAATGTCATTGAAAGATCAACTTGCGCAATAGGAGAAGCGCTATGTGAATTAGGCAGATTGGCAAGAAAAAATAAAGAAAAGGAGGAAGAAGAAGCTGTGGAAGAGAAGACGAAGAACTGGCAGAAGACGACGACCCGGGGGTCTATTCGGACCGAAGAGAATTCATCACACATACTGACACGGACACTATCTTCCCCTTCTTTTTCTTTCTTTGATGCTTCTTCTAGACAAAATAGTTAGGAAAACATACACAGATGCATATACATATACACACCTTCAGTACAAAGGGGTCTACGATTACAGAGAGAAAGAGACTGGTTTAATGTCAGCACGGATGGATTGCGGAAAACGTTGGATGGCAAAAAACGAATCTGATGAGAGGAGAGGTGTATAGTCGGAAGAAGGTGAAGAAGCACCGGAAAATTGTGAAGTAGACTACGTTTGGGGAAAGTTTTCAGGATTGAACGCTTTTTGATTCATTACTCATTTTGAAACTTTACTGTTTCATGATTGGCAATCAATTTAAAACGATTTCACAGTTGAACGAATTGTAATCTTTATTGTTCAATTCAAAATTAACAAAAAAGAACATGAACGGGTACTGTAGTGACGTCTTAAGAACGTTTTAGATGTTGGAAAACTTTTGTTAAATGACACTAACATGTAAATTAAAATCGGTTTCTTATGCTCTCTATTTGACAGGGGAAGATTTTCACTTCATTGAGATGTTGTACTAACTAATTTGTTTCAGAATACTGGAAAATCTCGCATCATTTGAACTAAAATGATAATAATAACTGTTCTGAGTTCTTGAAAACATAATCACGAATCTCATTCCCAAACAAATCTCATCCTCAAATCCTTTGTTGTTCAAAAAACAAAATTGAAGACGATTGAAAACCGAAAGTTTTGGAATTGGTGCATGACCTGCGGAATACAAAAAAGCTGTAATGTTTGTCTTCGCGGAAAATGAAAATTAAAAATCCAAATAGTATTTTTATAGTTTTTCCATATTCGATCAATGAAATTAGAAATGAAAAAACCATGAATTAATCCCGCTACTCTGAATATTTCAGTAAGAATTAGTTACAAGATTCAATGAAGACTTCTAAAACATGTATCCTAACAAAAACTGTCATTCAACACAGATTCTTCTCGGTACAACCGTACTTCTTTGTGTTATTCCTATTCTTTATTCCTTTCATTCGCCCTGCTGTGACATCACAAATGTATTGTTTCCGAGAGGACAAGAAGGAACAAATGTTCATGCATAAATACAAAAATTAGTATGTGAAGGGTCGAAATTGAATAGAAATGAGAACATAAACTAGAATGTTGTTCTGTAGTTAAACCTGTCAAGAAATCAGAAAGTACGAAGAGAATTCAAAAAATTTGTACATTTATCGAATGAAAAGAAGAGTTTTTGAAAACAAATAAATAAATAATTAATAACGAGATCATCAATTGGCAATAATCAGCTCTTATGTAACTTATCCTTTTGACATGCTTCTAAAAAGAAGACATCTGTTGAAGTATGAATACGAATGTTATCAACAGCACATATACTTTCAGTAAGACCAAAGTTTTCACAGATGAAAGCAATCTGAAAACTCTGAATTTTCTATGCAAAAAATCGGAATCCAATTACCTTTGAAGTGTTAATTGGGCATTCAAATTTAGAGAATTGCCAAAGAACTCCAGTTTGTTCTGAAGGTGTTGAGAATGGACAAGTTAATTGACCATCTGCGAGACAACATGCAATCAGTCTGGTTCCCATAGAAAACTCTAGTGCATCGAATATCACCTAAACAACGTTCGTTCAGTTTCAAACTTTTTGAAGATTCTTACTGTATGTGCTTGTGTCATTTTCGTTTCTGTCTCCATGACTGCTAGTTCTCCGACTGGAACAATCGCTTCAGCGAAACTTGAAGCATGAACTGAAAACAAAAACAGATGAACTAAAATCCCAACTTTTAGATTTACTTTTCTTCAAATGAAACTTGTTAGTAACACCAGCCGGAGTAGTCCAACCACAGAAATCTTTCTCAAATAGACATCCTCCTGAGGTTGAACAAGTTGACGGAATTCCTAATGGGATTCTGGAAAATTGGATGGAAATTAACTTTCAAGTCCAATCGTTAGCTTTACTGTGTATGTGGTTGAGATGGGAGAGTGAAAACTCCATTCTGCACTTGTACTTGCATTGGCTTTCCTTTCGGCAAAAATTTCACGACACTTTCAGTAGTAACAGGGCGAATCGGTAGATGCTCCACTGGTTTTAAGGTTTTATGAATCTAAAAACAATTTCATATGAATAAGAGGCAGAGCAACACTTGCAATTTGTCCATTTGTATCAATTGACTTTTTTGATGTTTCAACTCTTTTCACCGGTGGTTTTCCAGCCGATCCAGATTTCAGCGGCGAAGGAGTCAATGAGGCTGGAGCGGCTGTTGTTGTGGCGACAGATGGCTTCTTTGCATCTTTCTGGAAGTCATTGAATAATTCACTTTCAAACTGAATTGATATTTACAATCTCTGAATCGCTTTCATCGTTCTCTTCATCGTCATTCGTCTCGTAGTTGGGATCGAGGAAATCAACGAATCCGCTACCCAGAAGATCAGTAAGAGCTGAAAATTCATGAATTAGAATTTAGAATTATGCTTGAATTACTCACGATCGACAGGAGTTTTTGGTGATGCTGGAACAATAGTCTTAGCTGAAGAAGAAGCAGCAGCAGCGGCAGCTTCTGAAAAAAGGAAAAACATAAAGAGTTTGGTAAACTAACTTACGTTTTGCGTTGACTTCATCCACAACCTTTGCAATTTGTTGATCAACGTTTTTCAAGTAAGCCTGAACACAAAATGTTCTTAATAATTGTTATCCAGTATGTTGCGTATGAAAATTAAAATCAATAAACTCGAATATAGTTTTGAGCACTAAACAATACTTTTCGATTCTATTTTAGTGAAAGAGGAAAGAAAACAATCTATTCACTCTGAGTTTGAAAAATAATGAATTTTCGTCTGTAACTACCTGTTTGTCTTCTTGTTTCTTCAATGTCTCCTTCATTTTGAGATCTTTCTGAGCTAACTTCTCAAGTGTTACACTCGATCTTGCCTTCTGAAATTTCATTCATTCCCAATCCATAATTAACTGTTTATGATCAATTCTCACTTGTCTCGTTTTACTATGTCTCGTCCTCTTTTTGGTCACATTTCCCTCAACTTCATGAGTCGCCGCATGATCACATGAATCATAGTCAACGGAAATTCGGTCAACGATAATGGTGGCTTCGTTAGCGGAATCCATTTCAGCATCCGCGTTTTCCACAATAAACACCAACTGAAAAGATCACATCGTTCGTTTGAATTGATTAAGATGATGGGAAAAAATCAGAAAAGACACTTACACGGAAATTCTTGTTCTTGTCAATATCTCTGAACTTGTAAGTGTTCAATTTGCTCTGCTTTGAATGTCTTGCTACTTGACAGTTCTCAGTTGTTGGGCTTCCATCTCCAGCCAATTGCCAACAGATTTTAAGCATTGCATTTGCACTTTGCCAATGCCTGAAAAATATTTTTATCATTCAAAATCGATTGAAGACTTGATCACCGAGCAGAAATTCAAAAAATCTTCTACTAAATACATAGGAAAGTTCAAAAACAGTTTGCATTACGTTCCGTTCGTAACTTTGCTCCAATTAAGTTTAGTTAGGAGACTATCTACATTCTTCTAGTTTGCAAAATCGTAAAAACCAAAATTTGAAGATTTCAACACGAAAACCGTTCGTTCCACATCGTATCACACATTTGAATGTGGTGAGAAGTGAAGCGTGTGAAAACGAAACGGATATTGAATTGAGAAGTGTTTCTTCTTCTTCTCTGATTGGATTATTACCTAAACTTGACGGTTGCCTCGCCGGTTGAACTGCATACAGCGCATGAAATCAACGACGATTTCTTCTTATTTTCCACTCGAATCGCATAGTTTCCAGATGGAGGTGGACGACTCTTTCCAGTCAAAAATATCTTTCTGAATTCATTTAAATCTAGTTCATCTGCACTTTGAATTTCCCATTGCTCTTCTTCTCGAGTAGTTGCCCAACAACAATCGTCAGAAAAATCACAATCGAGATTGGATTTAGCGGTGACACCTGAATGAAAGGAATCATATAGAGGATTAGAGAACTGGAAGTTTCTTGGCATTACGCAACAAATACGATGAAAAGCAGCCCGTAATATACATGCAAAAGATGTTTAGATTCTTAATTTCAATTTCATTTTCATGAAGAAGCACTTGAAAATTTCAATCATTTGACCCATATTCATAAAAACTGTTTCTTTTCAAAGAAAACTGGTGTCTGTGTATTGTAAAAGTGGTTTTTTGGAAAATGAAAACTATGTTTTGACAATAGTGAATAAATTGGAAAGCTTGTTAATTCTGGGGTTTGAATATTAGGCATATTAGATGAACTATTTAGATGAGAACTATGTCATTTATGTACACAATAAAAACTAGTACCCATGTTAATTTGATGAAGCACATTCAAATGTTTAGAGGATGAGGAAAACCTCAGAAAAGTGTAGTTTGAATCTTGTCGAAACGTGTCTAGCTTAACGATAATCTGAACACCGTTTGATTAAAGATAATCGTCATTTGTCTAATGCTTACTCAACCGAACAAATTGAAATCTATATCCTCATAAGAAGAAAGCCAAAAGTTGAAGAAGTTTGTAAAAAAAACACTTACCGCTTATCAGGAATAATGAAAAAATATATAGTAGAAGATAAAAGTGCATTTCCGTTTTGAAAAAAAGTTCTTGTCTCTTTCTTTCTCTCTCTTTCACTTCAATTGGTTGCCGAGACGAAAATCAGAGAAGACGGTGCGGAAAAGAGGGGCGGCGTCGTGCGGACAACTTCTCCTTTCTTATTCAGTGTTAAGTTCGAAAGCAAGCAACACAAGCGGCTTCTGAAGCTTCTGCGGTCATAGTCATACCTGTCAGCAAACACGTTTAGTCCCTTCGTCGCCCCCCGCATAGAAGGCGTCAATCCAATTGTATACGAGTGACCGGCCTGCCGATGACCACTGCTTCCTTTTTAGAACAACTTTCGATTCTATCCAGAAAAAAACGATGCCATTGATAGCTTTGATGAGAGTGAAACACTTTTAAAAATCACATCTTTATTCATAGCATCATCAATCTAAATAATATCTTATGAACCCGTTTCAATCAGTCATTATCGTTACATAGTTATAGAAACAAATAAATAAATGTATTAGTCACCAAAAATGTTTGGATGTGTTGCACTGTAATCTCTATAACAACCTTTGATAGTCTCAAACACTTGAAGACAAACAAAATAATCAAATACATTTGATGGTGTTGCTACGTGTGTCCGGCAGAAAGGCATACATTTTCCACCTTGGAATGAAACAAGACCAGCACGTTCACAGCATGGAGTATGGTCAGCTTTTGAAGATGCACAATCATAGGCTTGACCGAGTTGGGGTCCAGGGCATTGGTTGGTCAGGAAGGCTGCTACTAGCTGAAATAAACCGGATTAAGAGCAAGTTTCAGCTGAATACTCAAGAAGTTTTGATCATTTAACTACAAGTATTTCGGAAGCTTTGCCAAAAAAAAAATATCCTCGTTTGTTTCAATTGACTTTAAAAAAGAATGGTCACCTAGACATTACCAACTTCAAAAAGATGATTGCACAGCATCAATAACACTGAACTTACAGTTTTATCGTTGAAGGTGTCATAGTTGCACAAGTTCTGACATATCGGACTGATGCGCTGTTTTCGACAACACAGATCCAATTTTTGATTTGGGTTCATCAATGGAAAATACATTGATTGTTGTGAAGCAACAACTGATACTGGCTGTGTTGGAGCATGTGGAGCTGTTGACTGTGTTGGAAGAGGTTGTTGAGGGAAGCGGGTTGGGATTGGAGGGGGAGTTGGAGCATTTGTGAAATTGAACATTTTTGGAATGACCATCTCTTTTCCACGATAGATCAATGGTTTTTGGAGGTTGTTCATCACATGGGGATGCACTTTCACAAAGTTTCTCAGCTGCTCAGAAGTCTTTTCAGGAATAGATCTGAAAAAAATATATAAACACATAGAGTTTTCAAATATACCTGACAAAAGGAGGTGGTCTTTGGTCTTTGGTCACTACAGCAACGCTATCCACAGAGTAGTCAATTGGAGGAGTTGGCTTAAATGTGTTGCATAATAAGCAGGGAAAGAATAGGAAGAAACTTACTTTTTTCAGAATCTGGTTTGGTGGAAATACACTAAATTCTCGCTCCTTGGCCTGATTGAAAGCGGTATCTGGAATATGAATATTATTTCCATAGTAACATATTTTAGTTTTTGAATACACAAAATACTAATCGAATTGATATATTTCAACTCAAAACAAAAAACTCACCAATGGCTGCGGAAGAAGGAAGTGGAATTGGCTGCTGGCCAAATGTACGAGCAAAACCGTGAGGATGCAATGGTTGCTGTAAACTTTGAAACTGTTTCATTCCAATGATTGTATCTTACTCTGTGAGACTCGACAGTCTGTGATGGCTGCTGTAAGTTTTGCTGGAATTGATATGGAGGTTGCCCAACAGGGATGGGAATATAAGGATCAAAAGAGTCATTTCTTGTTGGTGGTTGTGGAATTGGATTAGGGTTTGGTTGAACAAGAGGAGGAGAAGTCCATGGTTGTGGAACTGATTGTTGAGGGAAAAATGGATTTGGGGGGATCAAAGGTTGTGGTTGTTGAATTGGTTGGAAGAATTGAGTAAGAGGGTTTGGAGTTGACTGCTGTTGAGGGTGAAGTGGAGGAATCTGCCAAGGTTGAGCAGGGAAACGAACAGGAGAAGGCTGAAGTAGTTGAGGCTGTGGTGGTGGTGGAGGGGCTTCAACTAGTTGACGACGAACTGGCTGAAAATTAGAAAAGAAATGTGTTTGAAGCTTGCATTCAAGACGCATCGAACTTACACTATTATGTTTGAATGGTGCTACAGTACTTGTCGGCTGTGGTGGAAGTTTCACAAGTTTCAGGGAACTCGGAGTTCTTTGAGGTTTCTCTTTAACCATTTGCTCATCTTCTTTTACACTTCCTTCAGAAACTTGAACGAAATCTGGAAGTTGATTGTCTCCAAGCCTTTTAGGTGCTAGAGTAGTTCGAGCTGGTGGAGCAGTCACAAAAAATGCATCGATGTCGTTAATTGATCCTTTTCCATCAATTAGCATAGACTCATATACTAAAATTGTTTTTTCAAATGTATGGAATTGAAGTGCATAAACTCACAAATAGCTTCTTTCTCTTTCGGTCTAATTGCGTTTATGTAGAAACTGAAAAATTAATTGAAAAATATAACCAATCAATAACTTTGAACATTTCGGATCCAAACTCACTTGTCTTTCGTGTAAATCCTTTTATTGTCCAACGGTGAATGTATAACATTCTCCATTACTGACGGTAAATCTCGATGAAAGCCATAATTCACTTCAATGAGTTTTTAACGAGAAATAACAATATCCTTGTTATAAGCTACTTACATTTTCTAGTTGGTAGACTTCTTCTTTTTGGTAAATGTGTTCTCTCGACTACTCGAAGTGGTTCTAACTGTAAAAACATTTATGAGAAGGTTAATGAATATTCACACCCACACATAATACAACTTCTATAATGAATCCAATAAACCATATTCTCATCTTCTGAAACTTTTGCTGAGTAATAATAATAATAATAGGAAAGGAACCGATGGCTTTCGGTGCCAATTATTCCATGATCCCTCTGTCACTTTCTTTGTGGAAGGAAAATCGTAGGAAACAGAAAAAAAGAAGCGAACCAAAGCAAGTGAGACCGATATACCTAATAAGAGGATGGGCAGGAAATGAGAGGAAAATAGACAAAAAAGGAAAGGAATAAGGGAAAAAGTGACTGGATGAATTGTACGGTTCTTGGAACAATATGAGACTATGGCAGTTAATACAATGGAAAAATATGAACACATTTATGGAGTGTTAAAGGTACATAACAAGTTCGATGATGTTTTCAGTTCATAGGGAACTTTAGCAGTCCTTAATTTGAAAGTTATTTCATGAAGAAACTGCAATCATAGTTTTTGTTTTTAGAATCGAAGAATAATCGAATCACAAACAAGAAAAAGCAAAAGTCGAAACGGAACAACTTTTAAAAACTACTTGGTTACCTTGGTTTCAAACTTTTATGAGAGGGAGAATATTTGAAAACAGTATTAAGACATGACACCAGAGGAAAAACAAAAAGAGAACACAACCTACAAATGGAGCAACTGGAGCTTCAGGACTAACAACTAGATACTTATATTTTTCTTGATAAGTATCCCAAGTGACACTTGAAGACAAAGAATCATTATCCAGAATAACCTTTTCCAATGAAAAAAAGAAGGCAGAAAGGAAAAATTGAAGAATGAAAAAAAGAGGAAAGATGAGGTGTTGATTACGCAAAATAAATCTAAGATTTGAAGGCGCAGGAGGCGTCTCAATCCATCCGATGGCATTTCGCCGTCGTCGTCAAAATGGACATCCACACCGAAAAGGAGAGTCCTGTATCTGCGTCTCGTTCTGCCAACCTCTTCTTCCTTCATCATCTACTTCCAGATCCAGTTGCATTTCTCATTCGAACCTCATCCATTCTCCTCACTCACATCCATTTCCTTTCCCCACTCCCCTGTACAATATTTCGACAGAGAGAAAGATCGTAGATCTTGAGTAATGTTGGTGTGGTGATCAAAACTTGAATTTTTATCCAGGAACATTCGAATTACGTAACATATTCTCATGGATTGAAACAATTCATTCTTGATGGCGTAGACTACAACGTTTAGTTGTTATCAAGCTTTTATTTCCATAGAAAAACACGTTGTGGGATCAGATCTTATCAGTCTATCGACCTATCTACAAGATGTCAGATTACATGTATTTTGCACTCATTATTCGAACTCTACAACAACCATGTATGTTCTGGTCGCTTCTATGTTTTGTTTGTTGAACTCCGATATAATACATTCAAAAACTAACCGATTGAAAATTACCTAAACATTCTATGACTCCGAATATGTTCAATTTTATAGTATCGAGAATTCCCTTGAAAAACCAGAAAGCAAAACTAAATTCAGGCAATGTGGACATTTATTGATGTGATAAATTTGTATAATTCTTCATAAAAACATTAAAACTTGATTTTAAGATTATTAACTTTTCCAAGAGCATCTTCCAAAGTAGAAATGTCACTTCTAATATCTCTAGCGAGACGTTGAAGAGCAGCAACTTTATCAAGAATTTCGACGCGTTGAGTGTAAGCATTGTAACGAATTTGGAATGGACGGTTAATAGTTGATGCCCATGATCTGAAAATATATGAAATAAGGCAAAACAAAACATGTCTAATTTTACTTTAGCTTGTTTTTAGCACTGGAAAATGACTCAGCTAAGAAATATTTTGGCTGATATTCAGTAATTGGATATTTGGTGACACAGCAGACAGCTGGATCAAAAGCAACAACTTCTGGCTTATCACTCAATGAGTATTCAAGTTCTCCAAATGAGCTCAGAAGTCCTGCTCCGTAAGCTTTCACTTGACCATCTTGTTGGCAGAGACCGAATTCAATTGTGAACCAGTAGAGCTGAAAACAAAGGATACGTTGACGTTCAAAGAATGTTCAATGCTTACGGTTGCAAGTTTTTCGATGATATCATCAGGTGCTCCAAGGGAAGCTAATCCGATCTCTTGAGAAAACTGAGCGAACTCAACGTCAGCAAAAAGTGGAACATGTCCCAACAGCTCGTGACAAATATCACTGAAAATTAAAATATTCGAATGATAGAGTTCTTCTGTACATACGGTTCTGGTGTGTATTTTGGAGCGGAATGATGACGAATATATTGTGTGGAATGGAAGACGCGGAAGGCCAATCCAGCAAGGAAATCACGAGAAGAAAGTAGACCAGCAACTGGACGAATGGTGTACCCAGTACAGTCTAAAGATTATAAAAGTGGAAAACAATCAAATTCGAATTTGTTTACCTTTCAAAAAGTCTGAAACATCTTGAAGTTGTGGAATACGGTCCGGACCGAAACCACAGTTTTGTTGCAAAAGTGGAAAGATGTAGTTGAACTCTTGACAAGCATTTTTCGGATAAAGAACTGTTAACTGATTGTATACAGTACGCCAAGTGGCGATCTCTTCTGGAGTGTATTCGATGGTTGGGATCTTATCTCCACTGAAAACACACGTTTGAAAACAAAGAACATTATTCAATCTTGCTCACTGTTTGAAGTTGAAAGCAATGTCTGCAAAGAACTTTCTGCGCTCACGGTAAGTTTGGTCTTTAAATCCAGGATGATCACAATCCAACTCAGCTCCGTAAGAGAGGATTCTGTTGGCGAATTGATCAATATCACTGATCTTCTGTGGGAACCATGGAACGGAATCTAAAAGAACTCAAGACTCAATGGAACTCAATTGTTCTATTTTCCAAACCCTTGTTTTGTTTTTCCTTTGTGTTCCAGTCTTGAACAAGAACCTTCTTCACAGCTTTTTGTTGGAAGTGTTCAATAACTTCTTCAATTTTATGATGATCCTCCGCTTCGGCAAACTCAACGAGCACTTCATAGCATCCTTCATGAGTCTTCGATGGTCTTGATTCGATATGGGATAGATTCACATCATGTGCCTGTGAAGACAAGAAAACGTGTAATGAAGCATGTAATTGGTAGGAATTCGACGATGATATGAAGATGATTAGGAGTCTTGTGACTCGAAAGTCTCACCCATATAGACACCGAATCAAAAATCGCAACAAATTTTGTTCAAACCGGATAAACATTGGAAGAAACTACCTCCCCTTATCAAGTTAAGCGGCGATCTGGTGCAAACTTTGTGTAATTGCAATTAGATGTTGGAAAAGACGTTTTGTGATGTCTACTCATTCGGATAAATGATTGTGATCTTTATTTTATCGAGAAGTTCTGTTTTAGATTTTCAGGTTTACAAATCTCTCCTCTCTGAACTCTAGAAGTCTAAGACAACAACGTACAGTAGTAGCAACACTGGAAAAACAGCTACTACAGACGAATCTTTCTCACTGTTTAGCCTGATTACCGTTGTAGATCAACTTTTGTGGCAGAAAAGTAATCTGATAACTGTGATCTTCTGATCTTTTGATTTCTTTATTGTATAAATTTATGCATGCAGCGACACTCTTAAAACTTATCATAGAAGGAGTAGACGTGCGGAATAGAAAAAGCGCTGATGCAATACATGAATAATGATCCTCATCCGGTTTTAAACTAATTCTTTCACATACCTGGAACAGTTTCAAGGTTTCAGCGAGTGCTCCAGCCTTCTCACGGAGAGTGAATACAATTGTTGTCTTTCCAATGTCAGCGTTGACATCGGCGACGTACGATTCCATGGCGTACTTCTGTAAATTACAGTATCCCATACAGCCCTTTCAAATCACAGATAGTTTCCTATAGATCCCGATCTCACCAGAAAATCAAGATCATCTTGTCCGGCTGGTGGCATTTTTCAGTAAAAAAGAGTCAGATGGATGGGGTTTTTCAGAGAAACAAACAGTCAATGTGAATCAGAATAAACAGAGACGAAACGTGACCCGGACCTTGCCGTTTATAGAGGAAGAGAGATGAAGAGACGCAGAATCGGAGAGAACGTCAGAATGGGCGTGGCTTATGAAAACTTTCTGGTGGCCCCCTCAATACCATTTTGCAGAGATGTTCCACGTGGGAGGAGACTGAAGGCCGTCTCAGAAATCCAACCACGACACGTGGGTTTTTTTTAGAGTGTAGTCGATACGAATACCGAAGATGAAAAAGGAAGAAGAAGATGATGAACGGTGACTAACATTGAAAAAAAAAACAAATCGTCAGATGATGTACTTGAAGCACGTGGAATGATATGGAACTAGATCACAGACAAATGGACGCCTATTAGACATGATATGATAGTCGGGAGAAAGGGAGGAATCTGAACTTATCTTCAAAGAAAAGATCATGAAAAGGATTATTGATAAGCATTTCTGATGACCGGTTTTCGAATGAAATAGAGTTCGCATGTACCGTAGAAACCTTGTAGAATGCCAAACAATTTCACATTCAAGAGTTTATTTCGGCGCTAGTAGATGATTTGAATTTGCTGAATTATTATTACTGGGATATAGTTTTTCTTTAAGAGCAGGTAATGTTTTTCCTACCCGAGTCTTCTTCAACGAGTTCGTAATCCGTACTACATGTTGGACAAACCGACTATTCTAACAAAGACTTTTCATTTCTGGATATAGAACCAGCTTCAGGTACATCAATATATATTTTAAGTGATTATTCATTTCTTGGAAAAAAGGTTTTTTTGATCGTGAAATAACATGTATCAGAACAAGTTGAACTTCGTTAGACCATGTAACTCTTCTGACTTAACTTCGAGGGTATCAAACGTTGATGAGTGTTCAGGATTAACTTTAAAACTGCTCATTTATGTTGGAAAATAAACAATGTTCGGTATGAGCTCAATCTTTGAAATGGATTAGAATATAAGCATTTTAAGTACGATTTAGAAACTGAAATGTTTCAATTTTCTTCTCAATTTGTTTTAGTCTGTTGAATGAATCTGGAATGTTTGCATCAGGTGATTACATTCAAAAAAGCACATTATTAAATTCATGAACCATTAAGTTGAACTGGTTCTTCAAAAAATAGGTTTGAAGAAAAAAGTGAGTTGAGTGTTCCTTCAATCAAACCTAAACATTGAATTGATCTCGGGACTCTCTCTCGTGACAAAATTATTTCAGATATTTCTTTGGCCATCACTTCCTCCCACATACTTCCTCACGAATTCTAGTTTTTGACCTCATTCGGCCATTAATTCGCTCATTTTGTCGAGTTTTCTTTGAAACGATCAAATGGGTTACGGTAAAAGACATAAAATCGTCAATGATTGCGTGCGTGTATCGAATGGATGAGAAAAATCAACAGAACACAATAATGGAAACTGGTTGACGAAACGAAAAAGACGAAGCGAAAAAGAAAAAAAAGAGAAGACGTGGAATATTTTGGATAGAAAAGAAATCAAAGGAAGACACCCTCCGTTTGGTGTGTCTGACATTTTGGGATGTTGATAATGAAGAGAAAGGAAGACGAAAACGTTGTCATAAATCAGTATGAAAACGATACAATCGATCTGAAGATGTCCCTCCGACTGGCTTTCATCACAAAAGTTTCGTTGCAAACTTCACTTTTGGATTCGGAATTTGCAGAAAATGATCAGAGATGTCTAGAGGTTTCAAGTAGAAAGAAGGAAAGAGAGAGAAGTAATGAACAGTTAGAAAACAATGAAACAATTAGGGTTCCAATAGTCGATAACACAAAAACAGTGTCAGATTTCTGTTTAGGTGAAAATCAAGTGATCAGAAAAAAGGATGGCGACGAAAGAGAAGTGTTAATAGGAGTACAGTGAAAACTTATGAGAAATAACTTTTCTGATATCATCTTTTTTTAAAAAAGACATTAGATATCACCTATCATCATCTAGTATCCGGAGGAAACGAATACTATAAACTAGAAATAATTTGTACAAAATTAGTTCAACTCGGTAACTATTCTCTCTCGGCTAATTTCTGATACATCAAGAATTTCAAAACAAAGAAATCCTTCAGATTCAAGACCGCAGAAGTTTGATTCTAGACAAAACGTGTATACGTTCATCCTGTTTAAGGCTTTTGCGGACGCAATAGTTTTCACTCTGACAGGTTAACACTGAAAATATCTTACCTTTCGTATAACATCCAGATTCATTTTCCAGCAATAAAGACGTTTTGAATATTGATACAACGAAAAGAATATATATGTGGAATGGCGGGAAAAGTGCGACCCGGATAATCATCAGATTACGTTATCTCCTTATATCTCAAATGCACCGAATCACATGTTGCATACAAAACGACCTTCGAGGAAAAAAGAGAGACTTTGTCATTGAAATGTACACAAAAATAATATACTGTTAAAACGTGGAAAACTTTCTCAATAAACGTTAATCTGGTTTGATAAAAGAAAAGAAAAACCGAAACGATATTTTACGATTAGTTTTCAATGTTTTAAGTCAAAAGGATAGGGTTCAATATGGAAAAAGTAAGAATTTCTAAAATTTGGATTTGGAAAATTTTAGTTTTTAGGGAATCATTGATGATATTTGGACTTTTCAAAAAGTTGGAACACCGTTTCCATCAAATGTAGCAAAAGCTCCAGGTGAAACCAATAAATATGTGGCATTGTGGTATAAACATGGAAAACCGATTATGGGAAGAGCTTGGAATGATTCTGGAGTAGTGAAAGTAGTTTGAAATTTACAAAAAAGTAATGTATTTCATATGAATAGTTTTCAGTGTACATTTGTAACCGATAACAAGATTTATAGTGGTCCAGATGTCGGTGGAAGTATCCAATTGCTCATTATGGATCCTGGAGAAAAACCAAGACAATTTCATTACGATTGGGTTAATTATAAAAAAGCACAAAGTCTGACAATGGAAGGAAAATATGAAATGGTTCGATGTGAATTCAGTGCATCTGTATATTGGCCAGATCAAGGACTCCTCGGATGTGTGAATACCGATAAACTCATTGCACATTTTGTTGATAATGATGGTCAGATTGTAGGGTTCTGCTTCATTTTTCATTCTGTATTCATAACTTTTTACACAGAAAAGCACAAAGAGAATGGAAGAGCTTTTGGTACTTTGTAAGATAGCTGGATCAAAGGAATCACATGTTTCTGAAAAGGAAAAAGAAAAGAGTTCGGCTGGAAGTAGTAATCGATTATCAAATGTTTTCAATGATTGGGAAGACTACAATTGGGGAAGTCCATGGCCAGTTAATAGGTGGGAGCTTTCTCAAACAACACTTTATTTCTAAGTGGAGAGTTTCTAATTTCATACTGAATCTCGTTGTTAGATTTCATTATCAGGAGTATATATTTTACTGCAGAAATGTGATGTCCACCCCAAAAAACATTCCATCTGTTGGATTTGATCAATTTGTTGCATTATGGTATCGTCATGGAAAACCAATTATGGGAAGAGCGTGGCCAAAAAATGGAAGAATCGAAGCATCTTTTGTTGAGTGAGAATTGATTTAATGATTGTTTCTATCTCATTACGAAGTTTCAGTTCAAATAGAGAATTCACTGGAGCTACAGTTGGCTCACTTCAATTATTAATAAGTCTTCCGCCGACTACAGTAGGGTACGATTACGTATGGATGACCTACGGACAGGTGTTCCTTTTCTTTTCGTTCATTCTCTATCTCTTTTCATCTCAGGCAGTCGACTACCGCGACAAAGACTACGTGCCAGTACATCTCAGCTACATTTGTCCAGCCATTGTTCCTGTTGATGGGAAATTACTTCTTGGTACGGGTGGTACTTAAAAACCGTGGGTGCATGCAGTATGGTTACTTGCGGTTCGATCTTCTCGCAAGAAAGACAGAATGATCTGAAAGTTTGATTAATCATCGGGATATCTCAGGGTCACTAGGGCATTATAAATTTATTTGGAAAGGTCAACATGCTACGGTTCTCTTCCCATAATCTTTGCCATCCGTACGTATTCATTTGTCCTTTTTGATTCGAAGAGAGGCTCATGGGACAAAAAGAGCTCATATGCATATACACTCCCTTTTTCCAATCTATATTTTCAGTGTTATGCGGGCGGACTACTGTAGACAAGTAATTGTTTGACTTGTATTCACGCTTTGCGAACGTAAAACATTAAGTGAGGACATAAAAAGCCTAACGTCCAATAAATAATTTCAAAGTAACATCATCTCGTTTTTGGCTGAGTAGGACTCTGAAAAATATCTTAAAGCTACCGTAACCCTTTTGAGAGAAAACCAGTTCTGAACATATAATAAATTCAAATCCACTTCCACTTTCTATTTAGTCTAGAGAAAAGAGATCATCATCAGTCACCAAACACATTACATAAGATGACAATGTACACCCTTCGGCATTGCAGGACAGGTGAACATGAAGACGGAATGTGCTACGGTGGCCATGAATGGAACAGTGACACAACTTGACGGAGGACCTGTCAAGTCGATATTTGTGCTCTGTCGACAAGAAATGGCAGAGACGATGCTCATTTGATCTGTTGGTGCGAAAATTGAAGATGAAAATCTCCATCTGTTTCAAAATGTATCTCTCACTTTTTCTTGGAATTTCTCCAATTGTTTCCTCCAAACCCTATCAAATGGGAAATTCATTGTGACTGTGAAGAAATGTTTTTAACTTGAGAGTTTCCTACGACGAATGTACCAATCTCTTCTCAAATTTTCATTTACTTCCTGAAAAGGTGTGCAGAGGGGATTGATCGAGTGACGACCGCGCCGCCGCCTCCTCCTCCTCCGAATGCGGCGGGCAGCCGGGGTGAAAGATGAGAGAGGTACAACAAACAGCGTAAATGATGAGAAACGCAGACATATACACATACACACACGGGGGCCACTTTCTATCGCCTCTTCGCCTTTTCCTTCTTCACTGGCTGGGTGTTCGAGAGACTGAGACCACGGATAGACGCGGGCTGTTGAAGGGCCCGTGCGACGAAAAATGACTCAAGACGTTCGGAATGCACCCGTGTTATTTTTTAATTTCAGTACTGCTTACAATTTGTATGCTTTTTGCTAAGTAGATTTTTCTTTTTTTTCAATGAGAAAATTTAAACTTAGGGGTAATATCAATGTTTTTAAAATCACAATTAATGTATCTCGTTTTCCAATTTATGTAACGTATAATATGGATGCCCTTCAAATTGAAAAAAAAAAAACAATATTTTTGAAATAGTGGAAGTAATCTGTCAAATGTTAGGCGAGTGTATCTTTCGTTTATGTATTATTTGAGAGATAACAATACGTTTTTGCGGCTTGCCACTCTGTGTTATCTTTCTCTCGTTGATAGGTTTTCAGTCTTTTCGCAACTTTGAAAATTCGCAATCGATTGTTTGTCTGAAACTTTCTTGACTCTTTTTTTTTTAGTTTTTGCCTCTACTTTTCAAAAAGAGCGCTCATCAGAAAAGATACTGTACGCAATTGCGCGTAAACACTGGCAGGCAGAGTCTATTTTAATTGTTAATCGCACGATTTTTATTGACCTAGAACTTGCTTCATTTGACCCCAATCGACACACGAATTTAACCAGATATACTCCATATAATGTATTATCATCAGACAAAATTAGGAAAAAAGTTATCGATGAGTTTTTGAGAAAAATGTCGTCAAAGTGAAGAAAAGGCGATTTTCCAGTACATTTTTCCATGATGGAAGAGTTTTCGCTGTCGGCGGCCATGGCCGTGAACCCGACAAAGTTGTACTCGAAAAATCACCGTGATCGTAGTTCAAGTTATTATCCAACTTCACGCTCTCCTAGAGTGGAAATAAGGCAGAATGGCAGAACACGTTTCACCATTATTTTAGAATCTTCACGTGGTAGTTAAAATAATACTGGAGAATTAGGGAATCCTGACGGGGGCGACCCACTTATTTCCCCTACACCATCATCCCACTCATCACATCTTATGTGTTTGCCACACAACAATTATTGATTTTTCCGAACCTTTGTCCTTACCTCACTCTCCTTACACCTTTGTTATCTTTCTTAAATCTAACCTGGTGTCCAATATTCTCATTCTAAATCTCAACCCCTAGTCTTTCTGTATATTTATTCCGATTTCCGTTAAACTTTCCCGATGATGTTCCACGACTAGTTTTTACATGATTTTAGAAGAATACCTACTCCTGATGATGGCTTAACGCCGAACCGTTCAGTAAATAAGGGACAACCTTACTCTATTTCAAACCGGTCGAGATAAAAGTAGTACTTTCAACTCCAAATATCAGAAGTGACCTGTTTTTTTATTTAAAAAGTCTAAAATTAAAGTTTTAGAATGATATGTGAGCTTCATTTTGAAAGGTCTACTGAGTTATTAGGTTCAAAATTGATCGAGTTATTTTCGTTTTTATGAACCTTCCTTTTTTGATTTCGATTTTTGTTGAAAAAACTTGAACAGAACGCTGTATTGTGATTCGGGTTTCCAAAACCAAGAGGAATCATCTTTACTTCGAACAACCATGGTTCGTTCCAAGAAATTTTCAAAAATGTTGGAAAAGTATTCTCTGCACGTTGCTGATACTAGGTAAAACTAGGAATGTCATACCCTATGAAACTTAACTGTTTTATTTGTTTTCCTGTTTTACTTCTGAGGAAACTGAGAAAACGGAGTTTGGTTTCCAACACCAGATTCTGAAAAAGTATGATAATTACAAAGAATAAAGGCGTTATGAACTAACTTTGCATCGGTCCTAAAGCCGAATTTCCCAACATCAAAAGTTCGAGAGTGTCAACATGAGAAAGGATATATTCAGAAGGAACGGTAATATCTGAACTGATTTCGACAGAAATGGCAATATTCCTGTTATGCTCTTTGATTGTTCCCATTTGTGCAACTGCTTTACCGAGACTATTCGAATATGACATTTTTCGAATTTGATCTACCTTTTCTTAAAAAAAGGGTTTCATTGGGTATGACATTTTGTGGGCGGAGCTTATGAAATAAAACAACTTCGTAAGACTGTAGTTTCGTAAATTTGAATGTTCTTAAGCTGAGTTTTTTGTAGGAATATTAAACCTATCTTGGCTTTGTGGCGCCAATTTTGGAGAGTGATTGGATCAATGTTAGCTGAGATATGATAAGAGTTTCGCGCCTGGTCAGAGTGTCAAAAAAATACATTCCGAAAATTTCGAAAATCTTTTCTTAAATATTTTTTAACTGACTCCCTTTTTATGAGTTTATTGTGAAAATGGGTAAATACATGGAACTCGGGGAGGGCTACCAAATGAGCTGAAATTCATCTGAATCGGAGCAAAACCGAGGATGTAGGCCATAAAACATTGACTATTTCTTGACGAAATGTGGTTCAACGTTAATTTTTCCTAAAACAACGTTTTGACCTACTGGTCAAAACTGCTCCTCTCTCTCTCTCTCTCTCTCTCTCTTCTCGAGAAAAAAGTGATCGTTTTTCGCAGATTTCATTTCCATTCCTCACTCATTATTCTTCCCATTTTTGCCTTCTTGGACGGTTGACCCCTCTGTCTGCGGGGTCCTTTGTGTTTTCAAATTTGGCGGTATCTCTGATATTTTTCACATTATGTCATCGGTTCGAATCCTCTAATCCCGACCCAATCAGTCTAGATCGCTTCTTTTCTTCCTCTCTGAACATATTTTCTATTTGGTCCTCACTGTGAAGACGTCTTCTTGACGGTTACCGGTCTTTAGAGCTCTTTGAATAGCGCGCCAGATATATTTCCATATGTTTTAAATACTGAGTAATACTTTCTAAAATTGCTCATTTCAGAAATGTTCTAATAAAAGACTTGTTCCACATGAAGATTCTGAAATAATGGTGAAACGTGTTCTGCCACGTAGTGCCAACACATCATGCCCTTATTTCCACTCTAGGAGAGCGTGAACTTGTTTGAAATGGAGCAAAATCTGTTTTAAATTTCTGAATTTAAACTGAATTTTTTTGATTCTCTCTCGAATGTACCGTTCAGATTGTGAAAATATAATTTTCCGTTTTAAACATTTTTTATTACAGAAAATTTTACTAAAGTGTCGTCGCAACAGAATCAACCATTGTACGGCGAAGCTTCCAAGATACCGGCTGGAAGTGGACCAGCCCGGGACTCCGCGGAGGACATGCCGTCCTCTAAGGTAAGTTCTCTTCAATTATCATCGACCATTACAGTCAACACACCGGAAATCATTGCTTTAAATAAGCCCTAGATAAATCATTCAATAGTATTTTTTTCAGGAAGGCGACAAGGATGCTTCCCGTAAACAGAAGATAGTGAAGCGTCCGGAGTTCAACAACGGCGGTAGCTTGGAAGACTGCGTCTCAAATGTATATGCATTACTTGATCTCCCTGGAATAAAATGGAAGTGTTTTCGACCTAAACCAAATGCTCCCCGAGGTTTGCCACTGGCCTCAGATCTCATTCTGAAAGCATACAGCAAATGTGTACTTGTGAGTTTTAGTTGTTTTTTTCTGCTTAGAACTGTTTTGAAATAATATGTTTCCAGAATGAAATCCTTGCCACATGGAGGCGGAAACCGTTACCTCCAACAGACAATACTGATATGCTGCCAGCTCCATACTTTTCGAATGATTCAGCTAAAGAGTTGTGGGTCTTTTGGTTTGATGAAGAACCAGAAGAACTGGCAAAACACTGTGAAGGACTCGGTAATTATTTATTTTGTTTTCAAAAACTAAAGCTTATATTTCAGAAAGTGATGAAGAGTTATCATCTGCTAATCAAATGAATATCGTTAGTTACGAAGTTCGAACGATTCTTTTCAAAGCTTTGCATATTGTTTTGGAAAGAGATCTTATTAAAGATGGATTTGTTCGTTTTGGAAGATGGTTCACAGTTCCACTGTCTGCTCGCGAGAATTATCTCCATTATTTGCATTCAAATCATTCTCCAGCTATTCGATTCAATTTTTTTGTCCACGGATCCCACACAGTTTGCGCATCTGTTCAAGCCCAAAGACAGCCAACGTTAATTGCTTTAGCAAAACGGTATTTTTTTTTTCATTCATAACTCTTGGATAGTTTAATTTTCAGTCACATTGAATGCAAAGCTGTGAAACGGTTTCCTGTGGTGGTTGGACCATGGTCAATGCGCGGGATTCTTGTTCAAGACCAATTGACGATTCTTGCTGATCCATCAATGCAGGAAAACGTCGAAAAAGAATACAATCAATGGAAAGAATACATTCAAATCGAAGAGAAAGAACCTGAAATTATTGTGGAAGAGCGGCCTAAAACTCCTGATCCGGAACCTTCAGTCTTGCATCCAACCAGAGTTTTACTTGCCTCTTCGTCTGATGAAGAACCTACAACCAGTTACGAAACTGATCAAGCGAATCCAGAAAGCGTACCACAAAGGCCTCGATGGATGTATGAACAAGATGCTCCTTCTGAAAAACCTAGAGAGTTGACATACGAAGAGAAAGAAAAGCGAAATCAAGCCAGGGAAGTTCGTAGGAGAAGAAGGAAAAACCGAGAAGAAAGACGAAAAGAACAGGAAAGGCAGCGATCAGAGGTGAAGAATCCCGAGGAGTACGATTCTGATGTAGTAACAGATCCTGAAGTTGAGAACAAAGAAGAAGAATCTGTGGATAGTGAAATTCCCAAAATGGTTCTCGTTGAAATCGATAACGTTCGTATGCTTTATCCGTCTAAACTTATTTGTGTCACTTTGGATGATGATCGACAAATGCTGGAGTCAATGGGATTGAAAACGAATCCAGTTCCATCCGAGTTGCATGGTAAGATTTTCTGTTTAAAATATACGGCTTAGAAAAAATGTCCAATATTTTCAATTTTGAGTTTTTTGAACTTGTATCATGTTCAAATCATGTGAATTCTGTCGCTTATCGGGTATTCATCCCTCCCTCCTAGTTTGAAATTAAGAGTGAAAAATGGCTGTAAATGCCCCGGAGACGTAGGGACAGGCTGGTAAATACTGTTTTTGAAACGCATCAAAACAAATTCAATCATGAGATGTTAATAATTTTTCAGTGCCAGGAAGACGTCCTCGTGTGAAAAACGTTGTCAATCTTTCTAATCCAGTTTTGTCCACGAGAGCTGTTGTTCAATACTGTGAAAATGAAATAAGACAACAAAGAGAAGAGATGAAGAGAAGATGTAAAAAACCAATAACGATGAGAAAACGTAGAGCTGCAGTCAATGATACTTTTCTAACATGGAAGACAAAGTATCAAAAGAGTTATCACACGCCAATTCGTGAACATAACATGTTAGAGGCAGCTGACGATGGTTTGTTTTCTCCAGCAATGTAGTGATATAAATTTATATATTTTTCAGTTTATGTTATGGGTGACAAACTTGATCGGTACGGCGATTTATGTCAGGAGCACGAACGTGTGAGATATCAAGAAATTGCTCTAGAAGGAAGAACAACGTTGATTGAAAGAAAAGATGATTTTCATGCATATCACAAGAAAAGAATGACGAAAACGTTGAAAGAGCGACAAAAACGGCGTCCTCTCAAAAAGAAAGTGAAGTCGAAAGGATCGAAACGGAGACAACAAGGAAACGTGGCTAAGTTAGCAAGAATCATCAAGCCTTCGAAGAAAATCATCGAAAAGAAAGCCAAGCCTGCTAAAAAAGTCAAAATACCAGGGGCAGTCAAACCGTCAGCAAATGTAAAACCTTCCAAAAGTGTCAAATTATCCAGACGGTTGAAATCAATAGAAAAAGCTCTAATACTGAGAAACAAGAGGCCATTAACATGGATCGAACGATGGAAGCTGTCAAAAAAGATAAGAGGAATAAGAATCAAAAGAAGATCGATATATGCGAGTAAAAACAAGAAGATAAAATTGAAGGGGAAGAAAAGCTTTTGTGGTTACTTTTGGGTCGTGCTCAGGAGGAGGAAAAGAAAGAGATATTACGGATTTCCCGGATTTATGATCGAAATAATCAGTAAGTGGTTCTTTTTTATAATGGATTTTGATTTTTATTTCAAGAAGACTGTCATTTGAAAGATTTAGTGATTTTTAACATCAACGAAATTGTTTTTATAATACGTAATCACTCTTCTTTTGCAGATCGCAGGATCAAAAGAAAACGGCTGAGAACGAAGAGCGCTGAGCAACGTCGTGAGCGTAACAAGAAGATGGGTTCACTCAATGCAGATTACAAAAAAATATTCGAAGAATCTGATGAAGCGCTGACGTCAACAGTAAGACCGGACAATGATGATGAACCGAAATCTGTGGATAAGTTTTCCATACATGACTGGTCTAAATGTGAAGCAGAAATGTATACACCAGGGAAAATTCCCGATTGTGAAATTGAAGAGTAAACCTTTATAGTTCGGTTCCTCTATGTATGTTATATTTATAGAATCAAACCAGTGTATGATATGATACTGCCGAATCCGCACCACGAAGAAGCCGTCAAACCGACACCATTCTATCCAATTCACTTTTTATCGAACAATGAAGCGAATAATGAATTCGAAATGATGTCAGGTGATGAAGAAATGTCTGAAGAACGGTTCAATGAAGTCTTCAAAGACAAGTAAGTTTTAAAAAAAAATAGGTGGATCAACCTCTCAAAAGTCGTTGCAGATTGAATAGATGGAAACCTAATTTCACCAGGGGCGAAAAAATTGAAAACGCTGATTATCAATTTGATCCATCAAATCGTCCTGTAGGATCTCCCAAAGAATATCATTTGAAAGAAATTCCAAAAAAGTCAAAATTTGAACCTGTTCTCGCAATACCACCAGGCAACAAATACTTCAAAGGGAGTATCATCAAAAACGGTTTACGAGGTTTTGAGGAGTTATGTGCTGAGAAAGATGCTCAAGATGCTATGAAAAAAGCAAAATATTTGAAAAAGACAAGAAGGAAAGTTACAAAGCGGGAGATTAAAACAGCACGTGCCTGTCATCTGGAGCTGAAACGGCAAATCGTAAAACGATCGCTCAAAAAGACGTTGAAGAAATTGCGGTTAATTGTAAGTTTTAATTCGAAAATAAAAAATAACCCAAGATGTTCTTAGTCTTGGAATTTTTCTCAAAATGATTAATTTTTTCAGATCAGCAAAGATACAGTAGTTGAGGAGTCGAAGAAATTCAAGCAGTTAACCACGATAAGGATAAATAATGTCAGGATGAACAAGTTCCTGTACGAGAAAGAACTTGCGAGACAGGTGTTACTTCTTTGTGACCCCAGTTCTATTTTTCGTCACGTGGAAAACGGTGGCCCTTATGGAGTGAGGACCCGAGATCGAAATTGATTAATAATATTTCATAATTTTCAGCTTTGTGACGTTTCTGGGCTAATTTCTCCCGACTATTCAAACACGCCACACTCATTTGATGATGAACATTCAGATTCAGAAATGGATGAACGATATGGATTAGGAGAAGGAACTTCCGATAAATACCAAGATGGAGATTCAGTTGATATGATCGAACCTGAGACGCAAGTTATTGATGAACTTCCAATGGAAATGAACAGCATGACGGATCACATCAGAACCGTTGGAGACCATCTCGGACCAGATGGCATGCTTTCACCTCCAGCAAGCAATGAGATGCCAAAAGGAGGACCACTGTCAGTGGGTCCACCTTCCATCGAGTCACAAGGGCTCAATCAAATCTACCCAACGCCGCCATCCGTACAAATGCTTCAAGGAGATGCTTCACAAGCACTGTCTCCAGGGATGCATATAAAAATGAGATATACAGTAAATACTGGCGAAGATGACATTGAACGGATATCAATTCCTGGTGGAGGTGCAACTATCGTTGAAATTAAGGCTGATGATGATGAAACGAGAAATATGAAGAAATGGAATAATATTACTAAAAAATCAAAACTGGTGAGTATATATCTTTTCCTATTTATTTTATCCAGAGTTTCAATATTTCAGTCACATTTCCTTTCTTCCTCTTGCCATAATCCCATTTTTAATGCACGGAAAAAGAAGTCTGATACTCCGTGCACTGAGAACTTCCAGATTGTAAATGTAAGCTATATTTTATTAATCAGATTTCCATGAAATTCTTTTGTAGGAAATTGAAACCGTGCCATCCGAATTAGTCTACAAGTCTATGGTTACTAGAAAGTTCGATTGTGCTCCACATCGAGCCTTTGCGGTTCTCATTCAACCAAAAGCAAGTGATAGACGTATACCACCACCGTTTGCCTTGCCACAACCATCAACCTCGGTTCATCCATCTTTGTCAACTCCTATGGCTCCAGTTTTCCAGTCGCCAGCCCTTCCACCACAGCATATTCCATCTCCGTTCTCTGTTGGACCGATGGGGCATCCTTCCATGGGACCACCAGCATATCCAGGAACTCCCGGTGCATTCCCACCAACAACACCAACGTATTCGCAGATGACTCCAAGGCCTGGTTCCAATTTTGGACCTGGACCTGGTTATTCTTATCCACACCAAATGGGAGCACCTGGATATCCTGGACAAATGGGTCAAATGGGGCAGATGGGCGTACAACGGCAGTATTCGAATCCTCAAATGTTCCAACATCACCAACACCAAATGCAACAAATGCAAATGAGAATGCAACAAATGAGACAAATGGGACAAGGTGTTCCTCCTGGTTATGGAGCTCCTGGAATGCCTCCATATCAACCAGGTACACCTGGATCAGGTGGATATGTAACACCAGTTGGAGGACCATCATCTGTTCAACGACTGAATAACTTTGTTAACCAGTCTCAGTTCGGACCGACAAATGGACCGTACGGTTCAATGCAGCCGATGATCCCACAATCACCGAATTTCAACCAACAATATAGCGGAATGGGTAATCCAATGGGAAGCCCAATGGTAAATCCAATGATGAGTCCGATGCAACAGCATCAATTTCACCAACAGCAAATGATGCAACAACAGCAACATCATCAGCAGCAGCAGCAGCAACAACAAATTCAGTTACAACAAATACAAAGGAATCATATGCAGCTTCAGAATTCATTACCACCACAAATTGCGCAGCCACCAAATCCGCAGTTGTTGCTTATGCAGCAAAATGAGCAAGTTTACAATGCATTCCACGGGGTATGTTGTAATTTTTGGAGCATTTTATGGAAGATAATTATTTTAATAATATTTTTCAGCTATCCGAGCGAGATAAACGAAAGTTCAGCCGGCGACAAATGCAACTGAAATCCGGATTGATGCCCACTTCATTGCAACCTGCAGCAATAAAAAATCTTCCGAATCCACCGGATGCCAATGTTCCATACAAGAAGCAAGACTCTTCCATCAGACCACCAGATCTTAATGTTCCTCGTGGAGACAGTTTGACAGTGGCTATCGTTCTTTCCGACACTCTCCTTGACTTACATTTTGATTCTGTTTTTGATGCATGTCCGATTTGCTCATGCTCCGTTTCGATTCGTTCACGAGATCTTGGTATGTACATCAATCCTCATATGGTACTTAGTTCAAGAGAACGAGGTCATACGAATATGCGAGAATACACTATCGGGAACTGGAGTGGCTTCCACGTGAATGCACCAACTACATGCACGTGCGGATTCAGCGCCATTCGTCACCGTTATCTATCATGGTGTTCTGGATTGTTCGAAGAAGATGCAGATGAAGCCACCACTTCAGAACACGCTGTTGCTCCTGTCATTCCTCCATTGGATTATCCCAAAAGTAGGTGTTCAGTTTTTTTCACTTATGTTTTAACACCAAAAAAAGTTTCAGAATCGACTGCTCGAGATATGGTCTGGTTTGATTCAAAATCAGTTCATGATTTAGCTCTGATTGATCAAATTCGAAAAATGTCATATTCGAATAGTCTCGGTAAAGCAGTTGCACAAATGGGAACAATCAAAGAGCATAACAGGAATATTGCCATTTCTGTTGAAATCAGTTCAGATATTACCGTTCCTTCTGAATATATCCTTTCTCATGTTGACACTCTCGAACTTTTGATGTTGGGAAATTCGGCTTTAGGACCGATGCAAAGTTAGTTCATAACGCCTTTATTTATTATAATAATCATAATTTTTCAGAATCTGGTGTTGGAAACCAAACTCCGTTTTCTCAGTTTCCTCAGAAGTTTCTCAACTATTTTCATCCGTGGGGATTCCAAACGGCGAATGAGATAACTGAATTAAACTCTTCTGAATGGGATGATCTTCTAGGACTTATTACACCTACACTAGAAGTTTCAATGAAACAAGCAAGGCATATATCGCCAGAAGTTGAGTTCAAAATAGAAGGACCGATGACTTGGAAAGAAATTGTGATGAAAGCAAATAGAGGAACTCCGCTAACAGAAGATGATGATGACCCAGCGTTAGCCGAACCGATTCCAGCCATAATGAGATCTATGCCAAATGAAGCGATTCGAGCAGCTCCAAACATCGAACAGTACGCGGATCAAGCTCTATTGGGTCCTATAGATCAGCCGAAGGATGTGATGTATATCACAATCATTCCTGATGATGATCTTATCTTTGAACAAGCTGTTAACTTCATGGATACAGTTACTGAGACATACGAAACAATGCGTTTAGGACGACATATTCCATTTCCGGTATCAACGGGAACTGCAACTCGTTTCCGTGAAGTTATGACGTCTTTCCAAAGTCAATTCCCTTTTCCGGAACAACATCAACAGTTAGTGAAGGCTGCTAATGCTCAGCTTCACAACGTGTCTCAAAATTTGGCGGCTGAAATTGATCCATTAAACAAGAAACCGGAATACTGGTCGAAGAAGACAAAGAGGAAGATAGCTGGTCAGGAAGAATTGAAGCAAATAGAAACCGAAGATCCGGAAGTAAATTGGAAAGATAAACGGCAGTTCAAGCGTGGATGTCGGCATCCAAAGTTGCGATTCCCGGAAAAACACTCAACTGGTTTTTACGACCGTGAAGGCATCCTGAGAGTGGGAACTCCAATGGCGCCAGTCAAATCTCATCAGTCTATAATCAATACCGTCGAATTCGAGAACATGACTAAACATCTGACCGATTCAAATGGATTCGTGACTAGACTTCGTCTTTATTTACAACAATTGGAAGACATTGTTTTCAATGTTCTAATGGACACGAAAGAAGCTTTTGAAAGAAGTGGTTATCGTTATCAAATGGCTGTGGAAGGGCGACTCAAAAGGCAAAAACACAGAAAAGATATTGAAGAAGAAAGAATCCGATATTCGCACGCAAAGCGAGAAGATGAACAAGGAAATCCACAACCACCAGACGAAATTGAAATCGGCGTTGGAACTGAGATTGGGGAGGCGACACCTGAGCCATGGGTAGATGATGAATTAGAAGAGAAGAGAAGACAGAGAGAAAGGGAAAATGAACAGTACCCTCCAGAAGGAAATCAAGCTCCATCTCCCGTTCCTGCTGGAATGATTCATATTCCAGAAACATGTAAGTTTATTAACACACCTTCGAAAAAAATAACTTCTTTTTAGTGTCGGAACAAGAAAAACTAGTTCAACCAACATTGGCAGATATATTTTCTGATCCAACTGTTGTTGCTCCACACAATGCTCAAAATATTGCTTGGAAACAAAGAGATACACGAGTCCCGAACCCATTCCCTTATTCAAATCAACCTCCAGTCGCATTTGAAGCCACTGGATCCTCAGATACAGATGAATACTCCACTCTTCCACATGTCATCGTTCTTTATATTGTCAATCCGTTCACATATGGCGCTGAAAAGCAAACCGCTTTGCATATGAGAATTGCGATTCTCTCATTCATTCGTGCATTCAATTCGATTGTTGGCAGATTGCCATACAACTACCGTCCACAACTTCAATTGGAAATTATTGGGATGGAGAGTATGGATCCAAAAGCTGTTCCGTTCCCTGACTACTTGAATGATCCTAAAATTCCATTCGATATACTTCATGACAATCGACGAAAGGATGCACCAACTGAATACGGAAACCATCAAGTTGCTCGATCTTTGTCTGTCGCTGTTTACACTCATCCACGTGTTTTCTTCCCGGATGTTTACAAATCAGTGTCAGCAAGATGCATGACTGCGTGAGTTTAAAAGCCTTTTTAATTGATAGCTGGAACTTCTATAACTCTTTCAATTAAAATAGATTTTAATTAAAACAAATTTTAGCTTTGGTCCTGGAACTCAACTTATCAACACCGTCAACTCCTTCGAGAAGATTAATCAAGAATCCTACCACCGAATGTTGAAACGTTCAAAAGGATCGGATTCAACGGAAGGATATGGCCAACAAGGGATGATGCCTCCACATCAATTGACTAAGAACGGCTATATTTCCTATCAAATTCCATCAAACATTTCCTGTTTGGCTCCTGCTCCACCAGTTTATCAGATGGACGAAAATGGAAAACCAAGCATTGCCCAAATGGATGAACAAACTCTTTTTGTTTCATACTGTCTTATTGGGAAAGAATATCTCGTGGCGACTGCAACAGATTCACAGGGAAAACTGATCGACAATTGTCTGGCGAACATTAAACCAAGACGGAAGAATAATGAGGTTTACCGTTACACAACAAAAACTCAAATTCTTGATGGAATGGGCAAATTGTGGTCGTTTATTCTTGGTGTCATGTCATCAGATATCAAAAATTGGAGACTTGTTGTTGGAAGGCTTGGACGGATTGGTCATGGAGAATTCAGAGCGTGGACCCATCTTCTGAATAAAACATCGCTTCTTCGATATTCTTCAAGTCTAAAAGACATTTGTGGTGCTTGTAGAAGTATGCCAACAGCTGTCGGAACTCCAGCAATTCTATCCGCATGTCTTATAACATTGGAACCGGAACCAAGTATTCGAATTATGCCTGAAATCTACGATGACGAAGAAACATGTACCAAAAAGAATAGCGTGTTTCATACTCCTGGTGACCTATCGTGCACTCATATTCTGACATTCCCTGTTGGAACTGAAATCAACGTAAGATTAAAATAATTCCATTTCCGTTTAATTCAAATTTGTTATTTCAGCTCGAAGTCCAAGATCAAACTTCGGATATAAAAGCCGAAGAGAATTGGGAGTTTGGAGATTTGGACATAATGGAGGGTCTTGATGATGGAGATACTGAAATTATGAAAGATCTCGGTCTTGAAACTCCAAGTAGTGCAGCTATTCGTCATGGTGGACAGACATCGATGTTCTTCAGTGAAGATTCGTCTTCAATTGAAATTCAAAATCAACCTCTTGCTTCTGGTTACTACATTTCAACTGCTCCTGCACCGGAGCTTCCAACTTGGTTCTGGGCAACTTGCCCGTCTGCAAAACGGCACTCTCCTGTGCATTTGAAATCATCTCTTCATATCAATATCAGTGAAGTGAAGGTAACGGTTTTTCTCGAAAAAGTTCTGATAAAATATCTCAACATTTATTTATTTAGAACGACGACATTGCAATGGAATCATCAAAAGAGAAAGAAAAAGAAAAGGAAAAAGAAGAGAAGGATGCTCATCCTCTTGAATCCCGTCAAACCGAAGAAGTACTTCGTCATGTTCTTGAATCATACAATGCACTCTCTTGGCTTAATTTGAATCGTGATACTGGAGATCGGTACAGTTGTCTACCGATTCATATTCAACATCTTCTGAGACTTTATCACAATGTGGCACGTCTTCTTGGCTAGACATCTTTTTATCCCTCACCTTATCAATTCTCCGGTTTCTCACCTTTGAATCTCACCGATATTTTTCTCACAATGATCTGCAATTGATCCCAAATACTGTAATGTATTTTATCACTTGGCATTTATTTATTTCACTTTCTTACGCTTTTTTTCTTCTACTTTTTTCACTTTCCTGTTCAAATATCATTTAATTAAAATTTCCTAGAGACGCTAACTATTCTACAATTCGTTGTTTTATTGTTCTTCTAGAATTATAGAATAGACTCGTGTTTGTGGGTTCTCTTTCCCTGTCTCTTCAATTCCGGGTCATTAAAATATGTTTTTGTTGTGGTACCCCAAATCGTCAATCTTACAAAATTCACCTCGAGTACCCACTATGATTGTTACAATTCAATTTTTATGTAATTTTCTAACATTTCTTGTTCTATGAACGATTTTGCAATTTTTCAAAGTTGATAATTTATTCAAAACACAAAAGTTAGACAATCAATTTTAGTTGGCACAAATATCCCTGTCAGCTCTACAGTCAGCATTTGGTGCAGCAAGAAATAATCTTCCATTATGACAAACACATACTTGAGTCTGAGGACTGCCTCTTCCATCCGAACGAGCTAGTTTTTCCATATAAATTGATGAAGATTCGAGACGGATTTCTCCCTGAAAGAAGAACTTTGCAATGGGAATTAAATAATTGAATAAAAGAACCTGTTTCGAAGAAATTGAAATATCAAGTAATGAGTTAACAGATACTTCTCCAGCAGCAGCAAGGATCTCAATATCTTGAGCAGCATCCACTGAAACACTTCGAGTTGGCGATTCAAGACGAAGAGGAGAATCCGGTTGTGGACGAACAGATGACGTTTGAATTGCTCCTTCGAATACACTTCCACCGTCATCTGAATTGAATTTAAATTTATTCTCAGGGAGAAAACTAGTTTTCAGTTCATAATTAAAAATGCATTCGGAGTATAACTAACCAAGAATTCTCAAATTTTCTAATTTCAATCCAATTTCATCAGAATCGGCGAAGAATAAAAGTTTCTGATCCTCATCAAAAACTTCAAATCGTTCACAAGTCACTTGTGCTTTTCCTTCTGGCATCAATGAGAATTTTGATGCCACGTCACCATTCGGTTTACGGGCTTGTAGATTGACTCCTCGGAATGAGTCGACCGTTAGAGTTTCTTCCTGAATGAATGTTATTGGAAACATGAGTATCTTCCTTTTTTAATGGTTTTTCCGTTCATACAATCCCTATAAAAACTAGAAAAGACCACTCACATCAAGGGTGCTCAATTTCGAGAAATGAACAGGTCGATCGAATTGAGCTCTTCCTTCAACTCTTATTCCATCATCTTCAATTTTAAGTGTGCCTATTCCATTTGGTGAGAAATCTAAAACTGACATTATCCAGAATGTCAACGATAGATTCAATACAATTCCAATTGCAAGTATAAGAATGAAGGTGTACAGAAATCGTTTTCGCCATCCATATATTCCAACTCTGAATTGAAAATGAATGTTGAGAAGAGCTTGAAATCGGAAAAGAACAGAAGTCTGTTGTCGGGAACAAGCTCCTTACTGAGAAGGTTTCCAACTAACCTATAAATATCAGCATCGGCAACAGGTTTCGTTGTGGAATGAATGACAGTCGTTTGTGATGGATACGCTTGAGAATGAGCAGAATAAGATGTTGGATATGTACTAGTTATTGGTTGAGCCATCGTTTGATGAGAAACTCCTCTTGATAAACTTTGCTCATTTCTTGACCATACAGGCTCATCGGGTGGACCCATTGCATAAACCGGATAGCCGCGCATTTCGACAAATCCGATCGATGGGAAAAGTGTGGAATCGACAAGAAGATAGAATCGTTGGCAAATGGAACAAGGGGTGTAATAGGAGTAAAAGAAGAAAAGAGAAAGAATCTTCTCTTTGGATCGCCGTGATGGTGGTGGGCTCAGACCGGAGAGGGTGTAATAGAAAGGGTTCGTCAAGAAATGACAAACTATTTCACATTTCGTTGAAACTTGATAATTCTTGATGGGTGGTTTCTTGTTTTGATTGATGTTTTTACGGCATTTTAAGAGAGTTTTGACTTGGTGGTGAAATATTTATTAATTCGTAGTTCGTAAAGGAGAGAGAAAACGTGTGATAGTAACTATCGGCTGGCGAACGCATTTCCACAGTAATGAAAGCACTGTTGCTGAGAGAATGATGCGGAAAACCTAAGGTCGATAGTAACGTTAGTAAAAAGCTGCAATGCCTTCGAACATTTAAAATATGAAACCTCCCATTAGATTTAAATTATTTTTAACTTGTAAAAAATTCCAAATGGTCCCTGAAGCAGTTTTTTAAAGCTCAGTTTTGATCCTGTTAAGGGAGACAACATCATTCTAAAACAAAATGTAAGTTTTGAAATAGTATTTGACTCTTCTCTTCTAAATTTTTTTCTTGAAAACTAAAGAATCTTTATTGTTTTCGCCAGGTTTTTCTTATAGTTTTCCCCCATTTATTGTCGTTTCCTTCGATGAAATTGCCGTAATATCATATGAATTGTCATCCTCTTTTTTTGTTTTTCCCATAAAGTTAATGGTAGGCAATTGCTTTTTATTTCTTGCATATATATTTCTCGATAGGAATACATGTCCCCTTCTCTCTCTCTTTCTCTTGAAATACATATGACATTATAGCATTGCATATGCTGTTCTCGTCTTCTCTCTCCCCATTACATTTGAGAATCGGCGTTTCCATTTGAATACATTCTATTTCTCCTTTCCGAAACATCGCTTTTTTTGTTCGTCAACTCTTCCACTCTCCATCATTCCCATTTCCTTTCGTCTAGCTCTTTTCGTCTAGCTGTTTTTCCTCTCTCAATCTCTCAACTTCGCCGCAAAAATCGACGATGGCTTCAGTCGTGGCCCCCCGGGGGCCCGAGGCTGGTGCCCCGGCTTTAAGAGACCCACAAATGGTCTTGTTGTCCTTTGTGAGTTTTTATTTGATTTCTTCTGTAAATGTATTAAATTGTTTTCAGCTGGAGAACGACTCAGCTTCTGGAACTTCTTGTTATTAGAAGCGGATGCATCTTCGAATTCATTGAACCAATGACGACATGCATTCCCCAATTCAACGTCCGCTTTACCGTGCGTGGCTTTACTATGCTATCGTTCTAAGAAACCGTAACCGAGCCGAGTGATGCAGGATCACCTTTTCGGTATAAATACTCCAAATATTCTCGCTTCTTATTTACTATTTTCAGAATGGATAATGTTGGCAAGTGTCCGTATAAACATCCCCTTCGCGTGGCTTCTATGGAATATCTGAGATTCAGATCCTCGACCACGAATTCATTTCTCTTAGAGAGTTCAACGAATGGTCATCTCTGAAGAGTACTAACAGTGAGACGAAATAGTGAGTTTCAGAAGAATTTCCGAAGAAATTCAGATTAAAACATATTGGTTTTCAGAGTTCCGATCACGCCCAAGTGGCCTGAGTCAGCGCCCGTCTGAACTCAACCTACTTCTTTTCTACCGGATATATAATCATCAAAAGGTCGCCGGATGTAAGATTCCTGGATGTTGCTTCCTTTTTCAATAAATATTATATTGGGAAACCATGCCTTTTTGTCATTTAATTCAATTTTTCAAATCGTCATAGGTGTTCTGAGAAATCACATAAACTTACATTTTTAGGAGAAACAAAAACAGAACATACTATCAGGAGAAAGGATCTAAAAATTCAGTTATCAGCGTGAAAACGAATAAAACAGTTACATGACTACGAAAAAGGTGTCATTTCGAAACGTAAGAAGCCAACGATCAATTTGAACCAGAACTGATTTCATCTGCCCTCTTTGAACTATTACATATTCCAGGTTTCAGTTCATCCCTGATTATTGGCAGTTCATACCTTGTCAGATCAATGGAGAAGATGTTGAATGACCTCTTAGAATCAGAATGAATATGTCAAATAAGCATCTGGAAAGACTTCCCGGAATCTATGATCTATGATTCGATATGATAATTCTGTCGGTCTAATTCACTCTAAACCTTGAACCATGTCAGTCTTCAATGATTGAATATTTTAAAGATCGTAGGGAGTTTTCATATCCCTACGTCTATCTAAATACATGTTCCTAAAGCATTTCTTTTTTCTTCCAATTGATTTTTCAGCCAACGTTACAAAATATGTTTCAGCCACGTTTCGTTATTTCTTTCTCTTTTCTTTCATTTCTTTTCTGAGTATTCTTTTGCATCTCCCTCCTCAATGTCCATTTTCAGTATTCATTTTCCGTCTTCTTTTCTTCTCTTCCTCCAAATGTATACCTCTTTGAACGATTGACTTTGGCTCCTCTTCTTTTTCCTTGACGCTCCGCCTCCAAATCGATTCGTAGAAAGACGATTGTAGAAGCAGGACGCCGGCGTCATCTACACTCGTTGTCTGATTCCTCTTTTCTTTTTCCCTCACATGGCCTCTTGTCATTCTTTTTTTCGGGCTTTTACTCTTACGTTTTTCTTCTCTCTTCTTCTTTTTTTCATATTCTTCTGAAACAAAAGATATTGAAAGTTTGGAATCATAATTAATTAACCAGAAGATTACAGGTAATTATTCCTACCAATGAATTGATTCGAATCATAAATCAAGGATATTGGGCATCCATTGTGTGATAATGTCATCTACATCCACAAAAGAAGAGTCATAGACTTTTTCTTCCATTTTATCAAAAATCACCGAGACTAATAAGTAAGTTTTTCTTGATTTCTCACTACTATCATTTTCCAACTCCTTATTTCAGGCACCCCAATAACCATGAGAATTGTCGAGGCTGGGCTGCATCATTTCCCCGGGAACGTTGTGTAGAGTCATGGAGCATGGCACCCACGATTCCCCCCAAACAATGGTGTCTTCGAGAATCGTCGTACCACCAATCCATCAGTGCTTTATAGTTGAAACGTCAACTTTTGGCTTATCATCTCCTCCCAGTTCGATAAAATATTGGTTTTCCCATTATTTCATCCCTTTGGGGCTGAGATTGCTCACCTCTTCCGAACACGCTGGCCGAGTCTTGCAGGAGTAATGAGTTTCTTTTTTTCCCGGAATTGTCAACCTATCTTCTCTCCCGAATGATTTTATCGGACGTCGAGAATGGCAACGAGGTTTTTGCCCTCTACGATCCAGACCTGTCGCCGGAGTTTAACGAATGGTCATCCGGATGACATTCCTCACGTTGCTACATTTTTGGTCCCTATGTTAATTATGTCTCCAATAAATGTTTAGCACGAAAACACCGTTTTTTTCTTCTTTTTTTTACAATAAAAAAAGTACGCACAAAAATAAATAAGGAGGCAACAACTCTCAATTTGATTGAATATTCTTCCATCAATCAATATCTCCTAATTGCATCCAAGAAAGAGGTCCCGTAGAGAAGCACGAGACGGAGAAATGACGACACTTCTTTGACCGCTTCTCTATCCTCTCTTCTCGCAACACGTTATTATTTATTTGCGATCATTGCCTGAGTCTCTTCAGAATCGATTGGTGGCTTGTCGTGGCAAGAGAAGACCATTAGTCACATGAATGTACACTTACGTTCTTTCTTGAAACTATAATGCCAGTTTCAAAAGTTTATTTTAGTTTATAGGACAGAAAATATTAATATTTCGGAGTGGCATAATTATCATTATTATTTGGAAGTCCTAACCTATTAACTCTTTTCTTGATTTCATTAGGAGGTTCTATAAATGTTTTCCACTTTTCAGACTAACGGGCTCAAACAAGGGATGTAAACCTATCGAGTCTAAACACTCGATGGTGAGTTACAACCGAAAACTTTTCAGTCAAACAATGTATTATTTTCAGAGCGCATGCACGGGTTTCCGACCTAATGGCCCTTTCCTAAGTTTTGGAAATACCTGGCAAGTCTTTCCTTAATGTCCGGAAAGTTAACCGCCAGCAGCATCTTCTTGAGTAAGCATCAAAGTACGAAAATCGGACGACGCTGAAAAGGAAGTTGTCAACGCTCAAAACAGTCTTCGCTCCATTACAAATTGATGGTAACTTGTAACAGAGGACTCATAGAGGACGAAATTCAATGCTTGGAACTACAAGCGGAAGCGTTCCTCACCACCCACAAAATGTCAAGATGCATGTGGAAAACTCGATTGAAGAACAACGAATGGTCATTCAATTGGGGAAAAATGATTGAAATGATTACCCACAAGACAAAATGAAAACTAGAATGAACTGTCACAAACACTGCTTTCCTTCTATCTTTCATTGGTAATTCATGGATATCGACATCGAGATGATATTGCGTTACTCCAGCGAAGTCACTCGATGGAAACGTGGTTTCTAACCGCAATGGCATCGCAATTTGCCAATCAGCGTAAGTTAAATACACTACAGTATTCTGATTCAATCCAACCGTTTTCAGACATGAACACTGCTAAACAATGCAGAAATCATGGATACTCGACTGAAGCACTTCAACAAGAAGAAGCTCTATCGACGTTGGAGTCGACGGATTAAACGTAAAATCCGGTTCAAGGTGGCTGCTAAGCTGTTTCGGGAGATTCAGTGTGCCATTCTTGTATTTCACCATCCAAAATCGATATCTGGTCACTTACCAAGATAGACATTTTGTCACAAAGTGGTCTAATGGTTATTACTGGATGAATTCAATCTCTTCCAAATAAATCGGACCGTATTCACACTTCCAAACTGGATAAATCCAACTTATCTCATCAAACTTCGGATGATTTCAACTTCATCTGAAAATGCACATCATATGAATAAACCAAACCCAACTTTTTCCCTTGATCGTCCGACTAGATGATCTGTCATGAGTATTTTTGCACTGGCAATTAGCCGAGATCATCTATATTTTCACCTTTATTCATTGGTAAGTATTCATTGAGTTAATTTATCATTTTCCAGTCAATTTTCAGAAAGTATGATATGATATTGACTGCTCTGTGTTCAGCGGTCCCAAAGGTATAGAGGGTTTCTTCGACTATGAAGCACCCGACTTGTGACTTCAGTGAATGGTCCATCTGGGGAAGGACACAAGTACTAGGAATATCAGGAAAATTCGAGAATCGAATCCTACGTATTCCACCGATTGATCAAGAAAATGTGATCGTCAAAACAACAATTACGACAAGGAAATGAAAAAGAATGCTCGTTTGAAGCGACGGAAATCAACAATTTTCCGTTTTAGACATCAGCTGAAAGTCTGCATTAAGACCGATTGATGTCCCCACTCGATTCAGAATATACAATGCGAAAGGCGGAATTCTGATCGACAATAAAGGAGAACAACGAATGGTCATCCTTTAGAAAATGAAGTGGACTAACAAACCAGGACAATGAACCCTTTTTGTGTAATGATTAAAATAGTCCCTTCAATCTTGGGCTTTTTTGAAATTGATTTGAAGCAGCTGAAATATTGAATTGGTGAGTTTGCATCAAGATTTCACAAGAAACATATTTGTTTTTTTTTTCAGACCGAACAGATCCGTTTTTGGTCATTGCAGAACCAGAAGCCGAAAACTCCAATCAAAACAAATCAGAATAAGTGCTCGTATGGAAATGAGGATAACACAATCATGGATTCTAAATATTTTTAAAGACATTTTTGATGTTGGGAACAGTACTACTGTTGAAAAATCATTGATTTCTCCGGACTATTAGTTCGAAATGAAATAGAGGTAATTTGATTCATCAATCGGAGTTCATCGGTTTCCTGATCTTGTCAGAATGAAATTCAACAATAACGTGTTGTCAGCAAGGGAATGATCGCTAAGAAATGTATCGGCGTTTGAGTGGTTTGAATAGAAAGTGAGAAACAAAACTCAAATCCATATATAGAGAAATTCTATACATGGATTCGTGTTTTGTTCTTCTTTTTTTCTGTTTCGATCACTTGATTGTGAATGCATATTCTTTGAAATCATTCGCTTGTGAACAACTGTTTGATGTTGAAAGACATTGTGAACTATCAGATGTCAGATGAATGTGTCGATTGAGTAATCAGATTATTGTTCTTTTCAGAATAGAACTTCCCAGTTCTACTGAAATTTCTGATGTTCAATAGTTCAATTTGAACCAGATTCAAGAGTATGATTTCCCTTCAATTGACTTTAATTTAACAGTATCCAACATTTGTATTGTATTCTTACATGTTAAACAGGGCCCGTAGCTTGCCCTGTGGGACATGTATAATTGTATCCGTTTCCCTATCAGTTTCATCGATTTGTTTCCATCAGAAACAAGACGAATGGATCCTTTGTTTTTGTTTCTGATATTGGTTGAAATAAAGGCTCGAAAAAAAGAAAAGTTTCCGAAATACTATGAAAGATTCGTATGAGACAGAAGATATTCTGAGATATATCCAGGCTGAACTAAAAAACGCAATTTCACAGGTTATTCAAAGAACGTTAATGAGATATCCATGTTTGACGTTAGGAACTTTCGTATACTAGATGATGTTATTATGTATCATTGGACTCAAAGACAATGTCATCCAGACCATCAATTCCATACTCATTGTACATACATGACTAATATAATCAGCGTGTGTACCTATTAATAGTACGGCAACTTGGTTCTTCATAGTACATTTTCTCTCGATTGTTTGCAAAGGGCAGATGAACGGAATGAGTGTATTCATCTCATTCTCTCTTCATTCTCTATAATATATCATTAAGCACCTGACAACTGACCAACAGATAGTCCGTTGACCTTTCCTCTTCTTCCATTCTTCCTGTTCTCATTCGCTTCCACTTACTTTTTGATTGCATTTTTACTTTGCTGTTTTCACATTTATTATTTCCTCTCCATCTGAATTCTTTCAGAGTTTATTCATTCAAATTGGGTGATGTCTTCCTAAGAAGTGATTCTTGAAAGACTCCATTTGTCAAATGCGACGATTCTGTTATACGATACGAGGATAGCTATGCACCTAATTGATGGTGACTATAATTGAAATCTGCAAAAGCAGACATATAGCTGGAGGACTTGTTTTCAGGTATGTACTGTAAGTATATTGGTGTCTGAATGAACTAGTTTGAGTTCAGAGATTCTAGTAAATCGCTAGTTGAATGAGTTGAGTAGAAAAGCTATTTTGCAATTGATTCAAAATGGACAAATGTATTTTTTTCAGAATATAGATTGATCCAGCATCAATCGATAATTAAATTCTTTCCAAAGTTTGAAAATCAAACGGCAAGATTATCTGCGGAGATTGGTCTGCCGCTTAATATGGACTCCTCATATTGATAGAATAAATTCCAAAAAATGGCCGAAAGAAGACTACGCTGATTGCTGATTCATTTGTAAATCTGGACCAGAATATCATATTATTTGAAACAAGAACTTACCTGAATTTTCTAACTGGTTCAATCACTTTTAAAATGTTTCATGTTTCTTTTTTCCCCACAATTCGTTACTTAATATGATATTCAAAGTGTCAAAGCTTAGTGTAAATGTCCCTGTCATGTAGTAGTTTAGTAAATCGAAATTGCCGATTAACTCATGGACATCTTGTATAGTCTGAAAATCAGACACAAATGTGCCAATTCCTTGTTCAATGGAGGTCAACGAACGGTCATCCAGAATATCTTTCTCATTCCTCAATTATTCATGAATGTCATGTTCATTTTTACTTCTATTATTATGTTCCCTTCTCTAATTTTAATAAACTTTCTGCTTGGGAAGAATCGACTTGAAATAACTTTGAATATACATGTTTGCCAATGGAACGACGTACACTTGGTTTAAAAAAAAACGAAAAGTTTCTTTGTGTTATTTAAAAATGAAAAAATCATGAAAGACATTGTGAAAATTACCAAAGTGAAATAATTGTACTGGGGAAATGACATCATCTGTCAAAAATCGTTTTCTATCCTTTCCGTTTTTTTAAATAGTTAAATGAAGTATTCAGAACTGAACCATTTGAACTTTCACAAAGACCATTGTTCCAGTTTTCAAACGAAATGGGTCAAACATCTGAACCAGTATCTTTTTTGTTCATTCATCAGTTATTGTATGCTCTTTTACCTTCTAGTTCATAGACTTTTCTTGCTCTCTCCCGTCACTTTTCAATTATTCATGGACACTTCACTTCCTATATTACTTCCTCTTGTTAGTTTTCTCATGGGAGAATTCATTTTTGCATCTCTCAAAAGTTATTGTCAAATGTTTATGTACAAAAAAGAAACAAAAGTAACTCGATCCATAATAAAACATTTAAGAAAATTACTTTTTCTTCTTTCCAAAACAGCCACCCATCATTGAATATCCGCATCCTCCACCTGGAATTGTTCAGATGAAACGAAAAATCTTCGAGTAACATACCGTAACCACCGAACATTCCATATCCACCGTATCCAAGTCCATATCCACCCATTCCATATCCACCATAACCACCGTATCCACCGTAACCTAAACCATAACTTCCTCCAAAAAAGCCACCGTATCCTCCGCCACAGCCCATGCCTGAATGAAGTGGGCAACTGACCGTGAAGCTAACAAAAAGTGGTAGTAAAAGTTTAAAAAAAAAGTACCTAATCCAAGACCATATCCACCGAATCCGAATCCACAAGAATGAATTAAAGTGGGAAGAAGGAGAAGAATAGCAAAAAGAAACGTTGACTTCATAACTTTTCAGGATCAAAATTCATTGGGAAAGCTTCCTTTTATGGCAAAATGAATGGAGGAACCAGATTGCATTGATCGATGAGAGCTCTTGAAGCACGACTTCTATTCTAGAAAGCAATTGCAAATATTTGTGCGACAGTTTTCGGCGGAAGGGAAGAGATCATCAAAATAACAAGTCAAATGTATTCAATATTTATTTTTATTTTTGTCACTGACCCGCGTTTCATTCAAACAATTGAGAAAAAAAATAGGAGAGAGAAGCACATTTTGGGAAAGAAAAGGCATTCAGAAATATTATGATTTTGGGAAAAGAAGACCCAAGGAAATGAGAGAAATGGAATTAATTCAAATATCAAATGACCCGATCAAAAAGAAATGAGAGAATGAAAAATACTGGAGGTAGCTAAAATATATATTACAGATTAAGAGACTATTGAGATTAATTTGGAAGATGTTCGAATGATAAAAGACGGGATTCACAAATTGGTTTAGATGAATACAAAGGTCCTTGTGAATGGGTTACTGTAGATTCATCCAGTTGACACACTTTCTGATGATACATTCGACGGTGGAATGCACATGTCCACATGATGTAGAAAGTCTGTAAATATGAAGATTAGGAACTGATTTTCTATTGAAAAGGGGATAACAAAAGAACAAATGAACTTCATTTTAGAATACTAATTTGTTATTTAGACTAACCTGTCCAGCGAGAAGAATGAGAAGAATTGCAATGACACTGAACAATGCGGGTGATTGTGAAAAACAATCTGTTGTGTGAGACTGTCTGTGATTATGCTGAAATTATGTTTCGGTTTTGAGATTTCAAAAAGTTATACTCGTTACCTTGTTTGTAGAAGTCAAGGTTTGCTGTGCGTCACAATCTCCTTTTTCTTTCTAAAAATAGTTTTGTCCGTTGAAAGGGATCAAATATTCAAATTTAAAACATACCAAAACAACATTGTAACAACAGACAATCTCGTCAGTTGCATTGGCCACTGGACGTTGTTTCTCAAGCTCAACATCCGCCCACGAGCAGGAAATAACTGAAAGAGAAACAACTTTTTCATTTATTAATAGAAAATCAAGAGATACCAGTTCCGCATTGGTTTAGTTTCAAATGTCTCTCTTCGCATTTTGGAATATTTGCTTCTGGAACTCTCAAGTAGTCATTGCACTTATTGGCACAATAGACAGTTCTCATTAAGTCTGCATGTGAATATCCGATGTGAAGAAGGAAGAATAGAATTGGAAGTTGTCGAACCATTGTCTGAAAAAAGAGAGAATACTGCGGATGGGAGACATTTGGAGACAACAAAAAGGGCAGGGAAGAGGGAAGTAGTAAAAACAAGAAGGGCTTAATAGGAACACGGAAGAGATGAAACCATAGGAAAGTGCTATCCATTTAAGGATCACGAGAGAGATAAAAGGAATCCCGGATTGTCCATTGAAACGGATGAGCAACAACAAATGTCAACGATTGATGCAACGAAAAATGTGAACGGTGAAGATGGATGTGTAATCGAGCGCTTGCAAACAAAACGGCTTCTTACAGAGATTTGAACTGATTCTGTTGAAAATTCTCTAAGCAATCCATCTAAGGTTCTCAATTCAGGGACATCAATCATGGCATCCCAAGAAGTACTAGGTATTGTGAAGGCTATCTGTAATTCTGGAGTTGGTGTTATGGGAACACCTGTTGTTACTCACAAAGAGATGTACTTTGGAAAAATTTGGAATTTGTTTCCATTTTTTTGAGTTTCAACTAGATCTTTCAAACCATTGAAAGTAATCAAACAACTATTCGCTAATTCTATAAAATCTTCCAAAGCATGTCAGATAACTCTGTCGATTGACGATAACCCATATGCATGTTATTTTCTTTTTCCTTCTTACGTTTTCTCTTTTTAATTGAAGGTGTTCTTATGAATAACAAAAACTAAGACAAATATCTACAAAGTCATGAAAATTAGCCCTCATTCTAAATGTTCAAAGTGTTTTCAGAAGTATAATAAGAGAGTGAAACGAAAGAAGTGAAGATAGGGAAGTAAAAGAAAATGAGGACGTTGGAAGTCTTCGACCTTTTCGAAAATGAAAAGAAACATAATTACCTTAATGGAATAGAGGCAGACAAGAGTACGGTATGTGCCTTTAATTATTTAGGCTCAGGGAAAAAAGAGCACTTCACTTTCGAAAAGAGTTGTTTCTGTGAAAACCGGACGATTCGAAATGTTATGGATTAAATTAGTGGAACTCTCAATTACTGGTATCTTTGAAATGTCTAATTCTTTCTGAATATATGTTTGCTCATTTTAGAGAAGCTATTGTGGTTCATCTACTTTATTTATTCACTTCCTCTTCCTAGTATTGAAAATAAAACTTTCTAAATATCCTTTAAACCGGGAAGATAAATCCTCCGATCCATTCCAGGAACAAGATAATCCTTGGAAGCAGAATACCAAATACATAAAGTGTCTCTCCTCTCAAAGAGCAATAATTCAGACTATAATATGCGAGACTACATTTAGACGAGACGGAATCAGAATAGATGTAATACGACACAATGAATGGGAGAGGATGTCTGGTAGAGAAAAGAGGCAACAAACGGAAAGAGGATGAAGCCAGACAGAACGGCGAAAGTTCATTTCCTGGTTGTCCTAGACTACAAATAACTAGAATAATATTTATGGTTTTAGCCGTTGTTCTCTGTCCGATACAATATCAATTCTCAATAACCTGATATTAATTAAAACAGAAGATCTTCGGTTTCAGATATGGTATAAAGAAAACGAACTAATACTTTTTCTGTTTTATTGTTTTGTAATTGGAACGTCTCTTTCGTTTTTCAAAAAAGTTGGTAATGGACCCAAAAATCAAAGGGACATTTTAAATCCTACAAAAGACTTCATTCCGAAACTATTAGGACCTGCAATTCAAGAAGGAGATTCATTAGTTACATACTTCTCAATGATCTCACAGATCCATATTTTTAGTTTTCTAGGCTCAAAGGAATCGTGTACTCGTCTCTCTAACAACGTTTCAATTCAATCTGTTTTCTTAGAAATTGAAAGGGCATTAGCAACATTTTTCTCAGAATTTCTTCCTGTCGGAAGCATTCTTTAAGATCAGGTTTGGAAGGGGTCAGTGCTACCGTATTTTCTGAAACTAGACTGAAAATTAGTTGTCATGAGAAGGAATAACATTACGATGTAGCAATAACATAATAATTAAAACTGAAACAGAAGAAAAGAGAGGAGAAGAGAAAAAAGGATACGAAACGAACAGGGAAGTAAAGAACAGAACGCAAATAGTCGAGGGTGAACAACTAAAAAAACGACGATCGAGTCAGTGAGTGAGTGTTTTTTAACGGCATTGGGGCTGAAAACGAAGGCAGTGAATTAGGTCCGAAAGAGGGGAAAATGGAGAGATAGTAGTTGAAGATGAGAGATATTGAGATATTATTAGAAATTGAGAGATTTAAAGAGAAAAAAAGAAAGGCGGACCGGAACCCGGAACTGCTCGGCGCCTTCGAAGCAGGAACTTTGGTGTGCTAACGGAGGGGGCTGACGAGGAAGTGGCTGTGTGAGCAGAAGAAGAAGAAGAAGAAGAAAATGGGTGGAGAAGAAGCAAAAGAAGAAGGAGATGAGAAAAAATAGAGAGGAAGGATATTTCTGGGGGCACATACATACACAATCGCAGTTTAGAAGTAACAAAATAATGAATTCAATGAAAACTGAAGGAAACAATTTGTCTGGAAAACAGGAGAAAGTCGTAAAAACTCTCGAAATGTGCTATCGAATAACAGTTGAAAAAGAAGAGATCAAGGACATCGAAACCAGGAAACTACTCAGAGAATTGGTGTGGTTATTAGATGCTATTAAAGGTTATACTTGGGGAAAATGAAATCATTTCATGGATACATAAAAAGGACAGAATTATATCATGCCTGAAAGGAAAAGGATTACGTGATACTCGGAAGTTGTCTGCAATCAGCTAAACAAACAAACAGAGCGAAAATGATGAAATGTCTACATATGGAAATAAATGGAAATTTGCAAATCTCAGTTTCAGTCTAATGAAAACTGAAGCAGGAATAAAATTAAGAAAAATGACGAATAACATCGATGCTTTTCAATCATGAAGCCCATTATTGTTATCCTTGTAGTCTTGAAGTAAAAGATATTTATGAACAAAGAGTTGAACATTTTACTGGAAGGAGGATTGAACAAATGAATGAAAGCGTTATAAACGAACTGGTTTAAAGTATCGTCTGCCGGGAACAATCGTATTTTCGAACAGCATTCAGTACTCGTTTCCTTTCAATGTAAACTCTCTCATTTAGGTTGTTGGTAATCGACACAATAATTAGTCATTAGATCGTTCTGTGAAAACTCGCAGAGTAAATTTATTTTCAGTTGACATTGAATCGCACCTTCTATCTATATAGTTCTGAACTTTTTCGTTGAACAACTCTATTGCCATTTGTGAAACTTTTCATTGAACGTCCATCATTAAGTTTTTTTTGGTATTCCCATCTCTGTAAAACCAAATGGAAAAGTCTATATTTCCGTCGGAAGTTTTTTTTTTGAGATGCATTCGAATACTATCTTGCCATGCTTCATAATATTTCCTCTTGCTTTTCGTTGTTTTTCTATGCAATGAGACGAGCTGTTTCCTCTGCCACCCATATCCCTTATGATGTTTTTACTTCCTTTTTCAGCACATTTTCTCTTTTTTGCCGTTTGACGACGGAATAATTGCATCGAAGCGTGAGTTGATGATGTGACCGAAAAACAGGAACTCTCCTTGCTTTTCTTTGAAAAAGAGAGCCTGCCGGAAGTAATTGAGCATTCTAAAACAACGATCATTCATCATCTAGAAGGACAAGAAAGAAAGTATCTCACTCGGGAGTTCTTTTTTTTGTTTTCTCAATGGAAAAATGAAAAAGTCAGAAATCCGGTAAATAAGGTGTTTCATATTCAATTGTGATCAACAATCTCATAAACTTTTCACTAGAAACGGAAGTATATTTTGGGATTCTTATTTGGGAATATATGTCACAAGGAAGCAAAAGAATGAGAAGAACTTTGATCATTTGGAGAAAGAGTATCAAGAAAAGCTTTCAACCCAAAAATATAATCAGTGAGTGATTCATCCCTTCTCGCTTCTTTTTTTGTTTCTGCTCCAAAATTCTTTCATTTCGACCGGAAAGAGAATGAAGAAATCAACGGAAGATCAAATCGAAGAACGGTTGCCGCCGCGTGCGCTTCTTCACACATTTCATGCCCGTCACTATTGTTCATTTGTCAATAACAATGGTCAAAATCTTCGGGAAGGAGGAAAAAGTTTCGTGTTACGTGTACCTTCAGAAGAAGAAGAAGTAAACAATGACACGTGGAATCAAAAACAAATTAGTCTCCGAAATCGGAGAAATCAAAAAAGCAACCGGAAGCAGGCCGGGTTATGGTCAAACGTGTGAAACACATTTACACATGAAATGGTGTCGAATTACGGTGTCATGTTACGGAGACATCTCTTGACAGTGTCTAGAAGGCTCATGAGAAAACGAATAGACTTTTGAAAAACATTTGGGAGCAGAACACACAGGATAAACGGATTTAAAATAGAGACATAGACAGATCGGTCAATCCGGATGAATACGTCTTTTGAAAAAAGGACAGACTAAACTACGGATGAAAGATTTCTTCTAATATTTGCATTGCAAAATGAACCTGAATAAAACATTGGGATCCATCTGGGAATTCTCCAAAACATCGAAATATCCGAATTAATCACAGAAAGAACTAAATATGTATTCTAAACATTTTTTTCAATACGGTCCGAATTCCAGACATTTTTAACGAAAATTCCAAGCTATATTCATCGAAATCTATAAATAGACATAGTCTGAAGATATTTTTAACGTATTTACATCATTTCCTATTTCCTAAATAGCATTCTGAAACGACAGGTGATTAAACTACAAATGTCTGAAAACCAGATCGTTCATTCAAAAAATATAATTATTTTTGGAATTGATTCGATTTGATTTTTTTACGTAAAAGTTAACAAAGTGATATGTTTCAAATCAACGATTAGACCCCTAAGAAGCACTCAAATAATTTTGAAAACTCAACCTCCAGGTGTTCTAGAAGAGTACAAAAGAAATGGAACAAGTTCTTCGGAACGTGCGTTGGCAGAACAGATTTACATGAATGGCAAACAGCATTTCGACGTTTCGTAAAGGCTTTTCCCATGTCTGATGTTGTCCTTTCTGCAAAAAAGTTTGATTTTTCAATGCATCAAAAGGGCCTCTCCTTTCCTTGTTTCTCATTTGAATCGACGGAAGTGAAATGGTAGATTTCAGTTGTTCAGATAAAACGTCACTCCGTAGTTTTCAACGATTCGAAAACAGATTTATTAATGGATTTCAAAAACAAAATGACATCGTGGATTGAAAATAAAAACGAAATAATCAGTAAATGGGAATCCTATTTGAAAAGGCGTTGGGAAGTTCTTTCCAACAAAAATGAACAAAATAAAAATTCAAGTCATCACAAGATATCAAAAATCTTTCAGAATAATGGCAACTGAATTTAAAATAAGTTCTTCTGCAAAACTCCATTCTTTTTTCCTTGATTAGTGCTCTTCGTCTTGTTCTGAAGACACCATATACCCAGTGTATAAAGTGTGCTCTGTGAAACCATAGACCAAAAAGTGCCAAACTTTTTCCAACTGCCGCCGTTTCGATTACAAAAGAAAGGATGATATGCCGAAGAAGGAGGTGCAAAAAATAGTGTGTTGTGTCTCGATGAAACGACCCGTTTTGTTTCACATTTAATCCCCAATCTGTGCCGTCTTCGGTGCCAGTCAAAAATCAGATGTATGAGAAAGAAGGGATAATGTTTGTGTATTTACGGTTTTGCAACGTACACAGTCTACTTTTCTCTCGGACATTGCGCAAAAGAAGAGGACGAATAACCAAAAGAAACATTGTGGAGGCGAGAAAAATGAGGAACATGCTTGCGCATAGTTGTTGAGCATCAAATGATCACTTTTTAGTTGACTATTTCCTCCTCAACCCGTCTTGTTTTTTTTTGTTTGACAAATGAATGTGAAATGAAAACAATGAAAAAAATTAGTTGCCTTTTTGTATTTTGCACTAGAAGAAATCAAATGAGCAACTTCTTATTGAGTTTTGACTATCTTCAATCATACATTGTCAAGATAAGATTCCAATAAATCTCTGCGGAACGTGGGAATCTGGAAAGTCCGCTCTAGTCGAAATCCGAAGAAGGTTCACATTCTCAGCACACAATACGATTCGGGAGCACTTGGCACCTTTTTATATCCAATGTCAAGAATCTCAGAGACCTGAAAGCTCCCCGTCTAGTCGTCATCTCTGCGCGATGCGTTCAAAAAGTTGATCCGTTTTTTGTGTTTCCATTCACTTTTTTCTTCTTCCTGTAAATTCCTTCCTGGTGCATCTTCCTCCTTCTTATTGTCGGAAGGAGGAGCATCCCTATGGCATTTTTTGCCGCCTGATGGCTACCGCGCGGAACAAGACGCTCGTATAAAAGACAGTGGCAAACGACGGCGGAAAACGAAAGGAGCACCTCCCACGGGTCTGCAGTACCGACAAGAGGAACTCCCCATTTTACGAAATTAACGATATGAAGACGAACTTAATTTTATTCCTTCTTGTACTTGGAGCATATTTTGTGCAATCCCAACAGGTAATAACTTCCGAATCTCTTTCTTTTTGTTTAGCTTCACTGCAATTCCTAACAATTGTCTTACTTTCAAAGATTGTTTTGTTACTATTTGATTTCAATCAACTGAGTTCTAGTTTTGAAATCAGTTATAGTACCTATTTTGAAAAATAATCATTGGAAGAGTCTCCGAAAGAATCTTTCTTGAGGACCTACAGTATCCCAAAATGTCATCTCTTTTTGCGACTTTAATTTCAGAAATGATGTTGTTCAAAAGCTTGATATGATTTCATTAAGAATTCCTTCTAAATGATAATTACTGTTTTTAACATCCAGACCATTCCCAAAGTAGGAACAATAATTCAAAAGATAGTAGCTTCTGCCAAGAACATGTATGCGTCTTTCAAATTGCTTGAAGTTACCTGAAAACAGATGGTAGTGTTTTAGAATAGTAAGATGGTTATCCTATGAGAATCTTATTGTTTTCTCATCGCGGATCTCCCAAGCACTGAGTTTTTTTTGAATTCAGACTAGGGAATCGGAAGGGGATAAGTGATTTCCAATACTTTTGATCTGAGAATCCCCAGATAAAACTTTGACCGTCTGCCATTCTGACCCTTTGAAAAGTGTTCCAAGTCTCGCCATTCTCAAGTGGCATCATATCCCATTTCGTTTCTCTTGTTCGGTTCCGCCATCATTGACACTTTCACATACAAACACATGAACAAACAAGCGGGCGCCACAAAAATTAGAACAAATAAAATGATCTGTCTCCGAATTATCACGTATAGTTTATACAATTCTTGTTTTCAGAGTGTAATATCACGAGCAAAACGGCAATGTCCGTGTGCTCAATTGTCTCAGAAATCGAAATGCAACTGTTATCCGATTGGAGGGGGAATGCAAAGATGTAAATGTTCGAATGAGCCACAATCCAGTTCATGCTCATGTGCTAATAAGGTAAAATCTTTGGAAAATGGGAAATTTATGATTTTTTGATTGAAGGCTCAAACTTCTGTGTGCCAACCACAATGTCAAAAGTCTTGTGTGGATTCTTGTGTGAGAAATTCTCATCAACCACAACTTTTGTGTGATAAAACTTGTCAGTTCACATGCAACAAAGCTTGCTCTCCAACTAGCACTAGCAGCTCTTCATCTTCTAGTTTCCCTCCAATCAAGGTGAATAAAAAAGTGGTTACAATTCACAGACTATAAAGTTAAAGTTCAGGTTGTTGTCAATCAACAAACCAAAGCATCTCAATGCCCTCAAGCTTGCGCTCAGTCCTGTAGCAACAGTTGTACATCCCAACCAAACAAGTCGACATGCATTAACATGTGTCTGAAATCATGCGAACCAACTTGTATTCAGGCAGCCGTTTCCATTAATGTTAAAGAATTCATGAGAACTTCGGTATTGCAATTTACTTTTTGAGACTTGTAGGAATCTGGTTTTTCAGACTACAACAACTGCTCCAGTGAATTCATGTGTTTCTGCTTGCCAGCCAACTTGTGATGCTCAATGTATTGATGTAATTAAAAGATACGAAGTGATTATTCAGAAGTTACCAGTTGTTCAACAATGTCCATCTCAATGTCAACCAACCTGTTCTCCACAATGCATTCAATCGGTTACTGTTTCCATTCAAGCTCAGACAACAGTCCAACCAACAACTGTTTCCTGCATTCCTGCTTGTCAACCTGCCTGCACTCCACAATGTGTCCAAGCAGTTACCACTACAACAGAGACTTGTATTCCAGCTTGCCAGCCATCTTGCCAACCACAATGTGTTGAGAGACAACTCCAGATTCAAATTGTGACAGCTCAAACAACGAGAGCTCCTGAAACATGTATTCCTGCCTGCCAACCAGCTTGCCAACCTCAATGTGTCTATCAATATCTCTCATCTGGAGTTTCCACTGTTCCACCAATCACAAAAGTCTGCATTTCTGTATGTCAACCCGCTTGTGATCCAGGATGTCTTGCCATTTATACAACGACTCCAACAACGCCGGCTCCACTTCAATGTATCTCTCAATGTCAACCAGCATGCCTTCCATCTTGCACTGAAACGTTCACAACGACTATCTCTATGCCGAAACAATGTGTACCAGAATGTCAACCAGCTTGTGAAACGAAATGTATTGTAGCTCAAATCGTTTTGAAAATCAAGAACAACTACCAGCAACAAATTCAACCATCCTACTCTCCACCAGCGTCCTGTGTTCCTCAATGCCAGCCAGCTTGCACCCAAGAATGTGTTGCTGCTCAACCAAATTTCTCAGTTCAAATCAAAATGATTGATGATTTAACAACTACAACCTCAACACCTTCTCCACAATGTATTCCACAATGTCAGCCATCTTGTGAACAGCGATGTATTCAAACCTACAAAATTCAAATTCAACAAATGAATGCTCAACAGAATCAACAACGACAATACAATTGTGTTCCAGCATGTCAACCAGCTTGCGAACAATCGTGTATTCAATCACAATATCAAGTAACTGTCCAGCAGAGTTATTCGAAAGTGAATCAAGGAAACAGCTGTCCATCAGCATGTCAACCGGCCTGCGAACCTCTTTGTGTACAACAAATCACTGTTCAAACAACGGTTCCGATCACAAAGAGCTGTGTTCCTCAATGCCAACCAGCATGTTCTCAAGAATGTGTTCAACAGGTAATTATTGTTAACGAACTGAAGAACTTGAGAACCACGAGAAGTTTTTATTTGAAGATATAACTGTATTTCAGGCAACCTTCTCAATTTCCATCCCAATGACCACTCCTGCTCCGTCATGCTCTCCACAATGTCAACCAGCTTGTGATCCTCAATGTATCAGTTTCACTTTGAAGCTTCCAGCAGTTACCACTCCACCTCCAACTTGCCAACCACAATGTCAGCCAGCTTGCCAGCCATCATGTGTTGAAACCTACACTTTCACTCTTCCTATGAGCGATCATGGTTCTAAACAATGTGCTCCTGCTTGTCAACCATCGTGTGATTCAAAGTGTATTCAGAACTATCAGTTTGAAATCGTGATTCCACAGGTAGCTTTTAAATTGAAATATCTCTAAGCACACAAAATTCAGGCTGACAATAATTGTATGCCTGCTTGTACCCAATCTTGCCAAACATCATGCGTTCAACAGAACAGTCAGAGTGTCCCACAGTGCAGTACTGCATGCACTGACAGTTGCCGATCGTCTTGTGTTGAAGTAGAGGCTACATTCATTTTGTAGGAACGTGATTAATTTCTATTTTCAGATCGTAAAGGAATCTGCTGAACCAACATTCAAATTGGAGATTGTACTTCAAAAACCAATGGAAGAAACAGTTCAATGTGCTCCACAATGCGCCAGTCAATGCGTTGAACAATGCAAAACTCAACTTCTGACTCAAATTGAATTCTGTGTCCCAGCTTGTCAAAATGCTTGCCAACAGAATTGTCCATTACAAGTTGAACCATGTGCAATGAGTGGTTCTCAATGCAATTGCTCAACTGGTTTTTCAATTTGTGGAAGTAACCAATGCTGCAGAAAGAGAAGACGATAGAGGCTGACTATTGAGTTACATACAAAAAACCTACGCACATTATTGCCATAATATATCGAACAAAAAGTATTTATATAAGATATCAATAAATAATTATAAACATTTTATATATTCCCGTTAATATTTTACAATGAGAAATAATTGATGATGGCAGCTAGAATAAATACAAAAGAGATTGAAATAGAATGAGTGGAAGATGATTCCGTAACAAGACACCATTGATCGATTGGCTGATCGGTTTTCAGTCGCTTAGCAACTTGTATCAAGACATCCATGGAACAATAGTCTCCTCCACATCCTTCGATCTCACTTGTCATTACACTGAAGTCATCACCTGACTGTTTATGGTAGACCAGCTGGAACAAATAAATATGATCTTTCAGAAGTTCAGAATACAGAATACTTGCCTTGAAATAATCGTTGTTGTCTGTTGTGTTTCTCCAATACTCGACAGAAACTGCTGCAGAATAAAGTGGATAGCCATGTGGAATGATTGCAAATCGCTCGATTCCAAGAGCTACTAATACTGCATACACGGTTTCGTCGTGCTATAAAAGTCACTGGTTTATGGAAGCATGGAAGTTCGATTGTGGGAAATTATTCAATAAACTCACAGCAGAATAGACAAAGTATTTAAGACCATTTATCCAATTGCAATCATCGGCTTTACTTCCTCCATAAGTACAATCACTTTTTCTATTGATCCTATCAACCATATCATTCATAAGGGGTCCAGATCGAACTTTTAGTAATTCCAAACCAATATTCATGTTTTGCATAGTAACGGTTTTATCTGAAATCAGAAGATTTCGACGAAAAAATCTTTGATAAACATACTGAATATTCCATATTCATACATGTAAATCTGATCATTGACGGCCACAATTTGATTGTAAAAGTCGTCAGTAAACCATAAGTTTTTCTTTCGGAGAGTTTCGTTATAATATATTTGTTCAATGAACAGTGCATCAGGAACTATCCAAAAATCTTCCAGGCTCCATGTTTCATTAACTAATGAAGTCAGTTTGTCAATTACAGATGACACTGCAGCCGAATTTCGCCAATTTTTAACTTCATCTGATTGTTGTGCAAGATTCCAGAGCCATTCGCGTCGAGGGCAGTTACTATCCATGTTTCCAATCTAAAATCAAATTATCAACATGTGGTATTTGAAATACACTAACATGATCGCTATCATAGTCAACGGTATGAATTGGAATAGGAACGAATCCACGTGGCCATCCTTTTGCATCGGGGTAATCAGTTCCAGCTGTACTTCCATAATCATCTTGTCCATACATTCCAAGCATATTAGATGTCGCAGAGACGAGTGTTCTGTTTATACCAGTCGATCGAACATACATTGTCTTTTGATCATAGACAGAGGGAAGGAAATTATATGTCGAGTTGACTGTGTATACATATCGATTTCTTAATTTCTTTCCAAGAGCTAGATGTTGATACATTCCCATCTGAAACAGTATAGTGTAAAGCTAATTTCTGCCGTGCTTTTCTAAATGGATGTGATTTAACGTTTTTGATAATCCGTTTCAAATTCTTTAGAAAAAAGAAACACAGTATTTGTCTGTCTCATATGAGGCCATCTTTCGAATGCATTCAATTTGATGAACTTGTTCACTTACCGGTGATAGTTGTCCCCATCCTCCTCCCCCAAACGTCCAAGCATCTTCTTGAAATGGATCTGCTTTGAAAGTAGTAGTTGGTGAGCGATCTCCGTGTCTCCACACCTGGAAAAAAGAGTTGTTTGAATGAAAAAAAAAGAAAATACACTTACAATGTGTACCATTTTCAGTTCCATTACCCCATCTCTAACGGGTGGAATGTTCGCTCCATAAGCCCAACTCCACGCAATTGTGAAGAAGAGAACGCGAAACATTCTGTATTATATATTTTAATTAAATTCAAAACAGAAAAAAGAAATTTGGTAATAAGAACAGAGTTGAATTGAAAAAATGAACAATTGTAAAAATCTGAAATGAGATGCAGCAGAGCGTAGATCAAAAATTGGTACACCGGTCATTTTAATTTTCTTATCATGCCTCTTCTTTTAATGGTGTTAAATAATCGGATGAAACTATAGAATTGTCTTAAAAACGCCGATACTAGACTTTTTGAGTGAAGCAAATCTGCATTGCCACAGTTGGATTTTCGATTGAATTTTTGATATTTATTAAAATTTGAAGGAAAAATGGAACAAAGAAATGGGTTTTAAGATTTAGTTGCGGGAAGCAGGATAAAGAGAACAACACTTGTTATTTCAGTTATTTTTGCGAATATTAATACTGGTTTTCACCAGAATGGGCTCTTTTTCAGACTTTCGCTGCTCGTTATTTTGACAGACATTGGTTGGAATGGATTCAAGTTGATCTGGAAAAAAAACTGTTACGCATTAACGAAAATTATTAGTGCCTACCAGGCACATATCGTGATGGTCGAGGACTTTGTCGATTTTCTCAAAAATTTTGAAAACTTCGTTGAACAGTCGACCCTCTTTGAACTGAAAGTGACCTGTGGTGAAATCCTCAATTGTTGCTTCATGAATCTAAAAAATAGCGAAATATTCAATGAATCGAAAATATAAATACTTCGTTTATTGTCATATCATTCTTCCGAACGCCATAAACGATGCGTCTGGCTCCACTCAAAAGAGCACGTAGCCACCAACTTCTTGCTTTCAAGCCTTGAAGGTTCTCGAGCTTTCCAATTGTTTTATTTCCGATTGTTTTCAATTCCACTACGTCTTCATTTTTATCGAAAGCACGAACAACACTTGAGATGAAAATCGTCATCGATTTTTGGGATCTTTGATTTCGAATATTAAATTGTCGAACTACACTATGGTGAACATTTAAATTCTGCGAATTTCCTCCTTTAGTGACTTTTTTGGGGAAGTTGAGACCTCCAAACGCGGCTTCTTTAGCAGCTTCATTCGGGAATCTAAAAATTTAAACATGAATTTGAGACAACAAAATTCAAATCCTACGAATTGTCCGACGATTTATTTGATCCAATATAAATGTCTCCATTTCTTCGAATAGCAAATAACTCCAGTGGTTTCTTTTTTGTCATATAATCGTCGATTCCACAAATGACATATCGACAACAGAGGAATCGCGATTTCTGAAATTTGAAAAAATTCGGTTTTATCGAAGCTTTCAAGCACATACGATTTCATAGAAACCGTGATATTGTGAACGGGGGATATCATCGAGAAATCGTGTCTGGTATTCGTACTCGTACAGATGATAGATTGAGTGTTGATTCTGAATATAGAGAATCTTTTTGTGATGGATAAACTAATCATTAATTATTATAAAACTAGGTTTTAGCGCAAATTTTTTCCAATCTTACAATCGAAGCGTCCAAGTTGGGGTCGTAGCCATCCATAACATCAATAGCAACATTTCTTTTATGTATCATTTCTTCGTCTAACTCCGGTCTTGTTTCTGCGCCAGGCGTTACTTTATTGCCGTTAGTTATGTATTCAAGATTAATAGTTTGATTGATCCGCTCTAATTTGATTCCGGTCAGTTTTTCGTTACAGATACGTGGAGGAACGAACATCGCCTGAATTTGATGATCTAAATCGGCAGTCGATTAAAAGAAATATGCAGCTAACAGGAAAAATAACAGAAGATTGGAGAACTTAAAAAAAGCAGTACACGTATTTATGAAAGTGAAACAAAGAAAACACATAAAATGGCACCCATATAGTACAGGAATGGAATAAACAGTTTAGCAATCGAACTTCAGAAGATATTGTTGTGCCTCATCAATACGTTCTTTTAGCCTGCGTCGAGAACTTTCCACTGTAGCCTCTGACATTTGATGAGTGAACTTGACAACTTGGCTGTGGTACTCTGGCACGTTGTGGATGACACGAACATATTTGTCTCCACAGGTTGAAATCAACGTTCCTTCCGGGGAATAAGCAATTGATGAGATCGTTGTCGAACAAATGTCTTTCACTAAAAATCTAATGTTTTTTTTTATTATTTACAGAGTTACGTTATACATTCAGTGTAATCTTTCGTTTCATCCTCCGAACTGAAAACTTTGAGATTGGTTTCGAAAGAAACGGCGAATGAATCCCCGCTTGGACTCATTTCCAATCGCACTTTTTCACTGGTGGCCCCGCGCAGCGGCTCCCAGCATCCCCTGAAAGAATTATTTGACATGCATTACATATTCTATTCAATTGCTGGTCGGTGATACGTTTTGTATCACCGACTCCACTCTCCAACCGACAACCCGTTTCCGTTGCTTAGCAATCATATTTCGCATATTTATTACGCCAATTCTTTTTCACTGACTTACTCTCTCAAAATTCTGGCATCTTGTCCCGCTTCATAACGAATGTCGACATCAAAAATTCTCCATCTTCCATCGCGAGAGATTGTGACTGCGCGAGTAGAAGACCCATTGAAGGCAGCAGCAAGCACACCTGATTGGTGTCCCTAAATAAAAGGTGTTTACGAGGCTGTTGATTTGATTTCTTACACTCAGACTGAACACTTTCTTGACATTTTGGAAAGTTCCATCTCTTGAAAAAACAGGCTCGAAAACGAAAACATCGGGAGTGAATCCAGAAACAATGATGAAACGACCATCCGGTGAGAGCCGGCAGTCATAAAGAGTTCCCACTTTTGGATCGATCGTCTTGAGTAGCTGCCCTCGAAGATCGTAAATGCAAACTTTATTATCCAAAGCAGCGCTCATCAAATATTTAGCTGGAAATGAATGGTTAATTTGATACGAATGAATATATTCCCACCATTCCCTGCAATTCCTATATGTTGAATATCGACTTGATGAACACGTTCAAATTCTAAATTGTCGATGTGCACAAAATGATGAGAGCCAGACCCTTCTGTTTTCTTGGCAAGCTTGTAGACGCACAGCTTAAAACAAAAATTTGGTTTTCTGAACTTTTGAAATGTACAAAAGCACCTTATTATCTCGTTTGACACTAAATACAACGCTTTTGCAATCTGGGGCAAACACGACATGAGTTGGAGTATCGTATTCAATGGTCTGTCTAACAGACTTATGTTCTTTCTGTGCGAAGTCCCTAACATCCCAAAGAGTCACGGTGCGATCTCCGGAAATGGATACAAACTTTTTTCCATCTGAAGCGAATGCAATGTCCGTAACTTCCTTAGTGTGTCCTTTCAGGACACCTACACTCCATTTGTGCGAAAATGCTGGCTCTTTGGTCTAAAAACAAAGAGGATGGAATCCATTGAAACATTGATCAACAAACCTTCCATTGATCATTTTTTCTTTGATGCTTGCTTTTCTTGTTTGGTTCTTCGCTGATCACTGTTTCTGTCACTTCGTCCATAACAACATCACTGAAATACTAATATTAAAGTTGAAGGTTTCAATTTCGAAAAACAGACCATGACTATAATGACGGTTTCTAATTAACTTATCTGTGTTGTAATTATAAAAGTTGTAGAGCCAACTTACATTTCTTCTTGCTCCCCTTCTCTCTCTTTTTTCGCCACGTATATGATGGCAACTCCCATCACAGTGACGAACCCAACGAATCCTGTGATAAGAACCGGTAGGCTCACACTGTCGATGTCAATCATGGTTTCACCTCTGAAAAGATGTTTAGAATGCACTTAGAACTTGGAAAAAGAAGCAGAAATGAAATGAAAATCTGTTCCACGACTGTGAGCAATTTTTGGGTTACGGTATTCCAGATGAGACCCAAGTAAAACACTTAATCCAGTTCTTTCTTTTGATTTTTACTGTAAACAGCGAAATTTAGAACGTTTCCAGACTCTAATTGCGTCAAATTTATCCATGATTTTGTGGCTGTAAGCTATAAATCATATAAATATAAAATTAAAACACCTAAAGTGCCTAAATTTAGTTTCTGCCAAGTGTATTGCGTTTCTAAAGTTATACAAGCTATTTTCCGCACCGAGAAATGCACAGAACTGTTTTCAACTTTGAAATTGCAAATTTTTATTGTGAATCAGAAAAAAAACTCAGCTTCTAAATAGCGTCTAAAATTTTCTCTTGAAAATTTACTGAAAAAGAGCGTGCATTTTGCCGTGAAAGTGTTTGCGTATTCCCTGACGTGTTCTTCCATTTCGGAATCAATATTTCATGAAATTTCACGTATTTTCAGCACTATTTTAAAACTTCCAGCGTGTTTTATGTTCATTTTCTGTCTTTAAAGAATAGACTGATAATAATTTATTGGTTTTCAAAGGTAATATGGACGACGGACTCAGGGACAGACCAGGTGTAACATCACGATTCTTCCACAGCTTGGAAGTGGTACGTTGTTTTCGACAATTACGAAGAGAAAATGTTAATATTTCAGAAGTATCAATACTATCTCGATCGTCTGACGCCACATACAGCAATTCGTTGGGTTATCGCTTTGATCTCTCTCGTATTCTTCGCATCCAGAATTGTTTTGTTGCAGGTAAAGCTTATTTTTTATCAAACTATGATTTATTGAAAACAGAGAAGTAGCTTTGAAACATTATGAAAATCAAAACTTAGACCTATTCACAGAAAAAATTAGAAGGATATTAAAACTGAATAACCTGGAGGAAATGTCTCAAAAGTACTCAAAAATGTATTTTTTCAGGGATTCTACATTGTCGCTTACGCTGTTGGTATTTACTATCTGAATCTCTTCCTTCTCTTCCTTACTCCTTCCATAGACCCCGCTTTGGAATTCGAGGTGAAGATAAAAAGTCAAGTTTGGAAATGATAAGGTTTATTCAGGACGAAGATGACGGACCAGTTCTTCCGTCCAAAACCAATGACGAGTTTCGTCCATTCATGCGACGACTGCCTGAATTTAAATTTTGGTATGTTGTTTTAGTTTCACTTGCTATCCGAGGTTTCCTGATTTTGCAGGCATTCATTCATGAAAGCGACACTCATTGCTATTACATGCACTTTCTTTGAGTTCTTCGATGTTCCAGTCTTTTGGCCGATTCTCGTTATGTATTTCTTCATTCTCACTTTCCTTACGCTCAAGAGACAAATCATGGTAAGCGAATTGAACATTTTGAATTTTTAAAAAAACCCATCCTTTCAGCACATGATCAAGTATCGCTACATTCCTTTCACAGTTGGAAAGCCACGTATGCAAGGCAAAGAAGACACTGGAAAAGTAGTCGTCGGCTGAAACGGGTTCAACTCAGCAATACCGTTGTTTGTAGTTTTTTTTTGCAGATTAAAAGGGTTTCATACTTTTAATAATTTCACTAGAGATACAACTGACAATATATTTATTCAAAAGCCAATGTTTTGAAACATCTCAGAGTGACGAGTCCCGTTTTTAAATTATTTCCGTTCTTCTTTCTTCAATTCTTCCCCGTATTTCTTTGCACATTCTTCTTATTCATATTCCTATTAGCTCCTATCGATCAACAGTGATCATACCCGATAATAAAAAAAACGACTTCCTCGATTGGTCGCGCTTTTCTTACCAAATGTGATTCAACTCGTGTTTATGTTTGATGAAATAAAATATGGTAATTGAAACTATTGTTCTTTTATCTTGATTGAGAATCTATTGATTTTCGACGGATTTTTGATGTAGATATGCACTCATTGAAAAGTAGAAATCCTACAGCTGACGTTCTCGCGAGAGAATTGAATTCTCGTTTCATCGGAGAGAGGTAAACAGCTGATGCTGACAAGATGAGTATGAAAAGGTGGGTCCGGTGATTTACACTTTCACTCTTTGAATCCAGACGATTTTCACTTCTTCATGGAATAAATTATAAAACTTTTAGGTATTGAGTGGAATATGAAACTAGCTGTTTCATACAGAACAGTATTGTGCAAACTCATAAATGCGTCGAGACTGTTCAGTATTTACATGTTCATCAAGTACAAAACAAAATGGTTGTACTCAACAAAACGGTGGGCGACACTACAGTTTCGGTTCTAATGGTATTTAGAGAAACGGAATTTCTAGATTTGATCTAACCGGACTTCCGATCGTTGTTTTAAGAAGAGTGGTTCGTTTATTGTCTGTCCAGGATAGGTATGTGATGGAGTGTTCAAAGGAAAAGTCCGCTATTTGGAATTTGGTACTTTTTTGTAAGAATAGACGCAGAATTTCTTATAAAAGAGTCTATTTAGAGAAAGATTCAATAATATGAGTGAAGAGAGGTCAAACCGGGAACCTCTTTCCTCTCTATTTCCAGAGAGATTTCACTTAGATTTCTACATTGGATATGGAATGAAAAAGGTTCTCAGGATCGCCATCTCTATATCACGGTTCAGAATAATTTTCGAATCTTCTTCTAAACAGAATCTCCTTTTCTCCAAAATTCTGTGCCGATTTATATTTTAAAGCATTTACGCTGCTTGAATACCGTAATCCCTCTTCAGTAAAAAGTATTTTTCTTAAGAATCAACTTGGCTCTGTCTTCAAACCGATTGAATCATTTTTTGATATGGGCAAGAGTTCCAGTTTCCTGTTACTTTATTTGTGTGAAAGATGAGAATTCTTACATTCAAATGGAGCTGGAAGAAGACAAAAGTGTATTCTTTTTCGTTGATAATAGAGAATCTAATGACGGCTTCAACAGAAAAAATTTGGAGAGATGGTAATAAACTAAATTAGCGACGATTCGATGAATCGAGTTTTCAGGTTTCAAAAAACTGATGGCTGCAGTGTGGATCACTTATCAAATGCTTATATCAAAGTTAATGAAATGTTTCCATCGTCGAATTTGATTTTGAGCTTTCATTTAGATAAAATGAAAAGTACAAATATCAAAGATCAACTGTCAAATCCCTTTTTTCGAGAATGGAAGTTTCTGAGGGTTTTTGGAAAACAAATTGATCAAAAGGATCTTGAACTTATAATTGACATGGCTGAAAGTAATAGAAAAATATCAATTCAACTCGAAAAGTTTCCTGTGGATTTTCGACACGAAAAGGTTTTGGAATTCAAAATGCCCATTTTGGAACTATTTATTTTACAGGCATTCAAATTTTCGGAAATAGAATATGATGTGTCTGATTGGGTTCGAATTGAAGACTTGTTTTCATTACGGAATAGTTCAATTGTCACTTTATGCCACAACGAGTTCAATTGTTCTGAGTTGAATGAACTTATTTGTTTTTGGAAGAACTGCAACTACAGTATGTTTAGACAGCTAACTATACATATGAAACAGGAAATTATATTTGCAACCAACATGATTTTCGATGAAATTGTTTATTTGGAAACATTTCGGAATGGACGTCAGGAATATATACTGTAAGACATCAATTCCTGCTATTGTTAAACTGCTTTCAGTAAAATTTCAGTCTCTCTCATCATTTCAATGATGTTGAACGCCCTCTTGCTGTGATCTCATGGATGGGAAGCAGTTTTCAAATGTTAACAATCGGCCGTGAAGAGTATCCTGACGAGTTCGAAACTTTGAAGACGATTGTCTCGAAAGAGCAATATGAACTCACTAACCGGAGATTGGAGTTCTTGAACAAGGCATGGTGAAATGCCGTGCGCAATATTCGGATTCGGTGAACAGTTATATCAAAGTATGAATGAGGGAGCATAAACTTTTCACTTTTGACTGCAATGAAGTTTTCATCTTGAACATCTTTCTTCGTTTTGACAACCCAATGGTTCTACGACTAAGAATCGTCAGAGAAATTGAAGCTGTTGAACTGTTAACAAGATTTTTTGAAGTGAGGATGAGTCATTTTCGATTTTACTAGCTTACTAAAATCAATATAATCATATATGTTAGGCACCAGGAAAAACATTCCTTACGGAACAAAAAATTAAGCCCTTGATTACATTCTTTCTAAATTTCATTTTAAGAACATGAATTGTATTGGTTCATGAAACACACGCATTCAAAACATTCAGATGTATAATAAAATAGTGAAGAAGGACTGTGAAATCAAGCCGCAACTTCGTTTCAATTTCGGAATTTTTATACGACTACCGTATCTGATTCGTCACTTTTTCAAACGTTCTCTGATTCCTTCTCCGCCCATTTTCGGAGAATCACAAGACTGTGGCTTCTCTGATTTTACGTCGTGCTAAACTGTTCAATGGTACTTGATGGATGCAGAATCAGACGGTTCACTCCGTTCAGTTCGTCTTGTGATATCTTGTGATAAACTGTTGCTGATCGTATTTTGGCGGACAAATATCCGCCTTGTTTTAGTTGTAAATCAGTTTCTTTGTGTGTGTTCTCTGTTTGAATACAACCTATATACAAGAATGATTGAAAAAGGAAATATCATTCAGTTATCACAATCAACAACGCCTGTCAGAAAATCATGGATAGTTCTAGCAGGAAAACCTTTTGAATCTATGGAAATTTAAGACATCCAACGATTTCACATTTTACCAACTTGGCTCCTGATTCATCGGAGGTTCCGCCTTTTCCTGTAGACACATTGAAAAATACTTACTCATGGAAACTATGTTTGATACTTTTGAACATATTTTGAACATGATGAAGTTGCAGAGTTGATCAATAAATTATTTTTCAGATCAAACCTTTGGCTCTCTCGTTTTCGACTTCCTTCAAGCGAACTGATACGATTGACCCAGCTAATCCAAAAAAGCTCTTTGGTCCCACAAAAAAGGTCCCATGAAGGCTGGTCCACCACGAATAGTCCCATATAGAAGTGTGGTCCCATTTGAATGATTTTTTAAAACGAATAAAAATGTTTTCATGCAACTTCTTATTTCAAAATATTACATTTTTAAACCAACTTTAAAATTGCATTAGTTCCAGAAATGCTTCTTCTCTTTCCGTTTTGGATAATGGGATTACTGGTCCCAACATAGGAGCTATGTCCCGGTTCCCGGGTCGTTCTCTTTATTCATGAAACCGCTCAGCACCAGCGGGTCTCAGATGTAGCCCTTTTTTTCTCCACCGGGACTGTGATTTGCGCAAGGGACCTTCGAAATCCAGAAAAAGTCAGTCTTTCCCACTTTGCCAGCTGAAAACAGAAATTGTAAAAGATGTTTCATGTTTCAGAAATTCACCGATGACAAACACTTTTTCTTCCTATATTTGGTGGTTTTTTTCAGAAGACATGCGTAAATTTTTTTTAAATAATGATCAATCAAAGATCTGAAAAAATATCGCTCATCGAAGTGCAATCGGTAGAATCATACATGTTAGTTGTAGCCAGTTTATTGAAGAAGATATCATTGAACATTTGATTGTCCGAAACTATTCATGAGTGTAGTTCACATGTTCTCTCGAACTGATTCACATGAAATACTTCCTTATATCACAGACGTCGTCTTTCTTCATTTGATCACAGTCCGTTTTGACACCTCCAATTGTGAAAAGGCGTCCACCACATGAACTCAAAATGTACCAAGTGCATTATTGATTACAGAACTTTCCGGTTTACTGGATCACAGACGTAGGTGAGACGTGCAAAAATATGAAAACATGTGTAATAACAAAATTTGTTGAAACAAAAACAAAACATTTTTTGAACGTGAAATCGAAATGTCACCTGAAAGTGTGATCAGTGCAATTTGATATCTGGTGCGAAAAGAAATGAAAACATTAAATATAAAAACAACAAGAGAGTTCGGGAACTTCTTTCACTTTGAACTTTTTTTACTTCATGGAAACGCTGAATTGATTCTGTTCAGATTTTTTACTGCAAAGTTAAAAAATTCTCGCATCAATGAAGGAAACTCTGACAGAAACCAACTCAATGCAAACCTTTTCTGGAGATATTCAAGTAAAATTAAAGAAAATGTAGTCAGAAAGAAAACTGAAAAGTACACAGTATTTCTTCTACCGCCACGAGAAAAGAGAGATATCTGCAAGGCGATCTCTCTTTTTATCTTCTCCTCAGTGACTTGAGATGACCAATTTTATTCTCTATTTCTGTTTCATTTTATAGTTTTTTCAACCACATCAAGAAAAACGAGAGAAAGACACGAAGAATTCTTCATTTCGTCAATCAATATTTCCGTATTCATACATCGTCAGATCATTTGAATTTACATTCTTTTTTCATTTGTTTTTTGTTATGAACCCGCTTAGCGACATGAGAATGACAATTAACGAAAAGTAACAATAGACAATTATTATTCATAAATCTTGATATTTATAATCGGACTCCTGGACGATTTTTCATTTGGGATCCAAGTAACTGAAAAAAGAAAAATAGAAAACTGGAAGATAAGATGAATTCTGGAAACTTACATCAGAAATTCTGATTCTTCTGAATTGACGGAAGACAATATGTCCTGCTCCATCACTCAGGAAGTTGACGGATTTGTCTGATTTGAAAGTCTCGTATTCAGCAATAGATGGAATTGGAGCATCTACTCCAGATGGAGCACCTCGACTGATGAAATCAATGAGACGAGAGTTCTTTACTGTTTCTTGTTTCTTCATTAACTTCTTATATAGAACATCAAGTCCTGATCCAGAATCGGATGAATCTATTTCAGGTGCAGCCAAGATGACTGAAAATGAAATAATAATTATAGAAATCGAATGGTTTCAAACTTACATGGAATGGAAATAAGAACAGCAATAACAGCGAATCTCAACATTCTTTTGTTTTCAGAAGTAAGAATAACAGAAAAAAGGCAGATAGAATCGAAAAGGATGGTGTGAAACTTAGCGAAGTCGTGACTTCGATGGCCGCTATTTATTTGATTCAGACCCTTAGACGATGGATCACACGAACATCGGACACGCCGACATTAACGATGGTAAGAGAGCATTGTGATCTAAGAGAATGTGATGGATCGACAAACTGTGATCTTCTATCAACCAATGACGCGAACAGTCCAATAGTGAGTAAAATGGGGAGACACAGGCATTTATCAACTTTCATCGTTGCACCGGAAGTTTAGTTGGCCAATGGAACGATAAGTTATTTTAGTCAAGAAGGCTTCGAAGGAATTGAAGAGGTGGAGATTTCATTTCCATCTATCTCTTCAAAACACAAAAGAGAATACGCACATCACTGATCGTCACTTCTAGCCTCAAATGATGGTAGACGTGCTACTTCGCATCAGTTTGTTCTCTGGAGGCCACGCCCCTTTGAATTGAGCGTTCTCTGATGTCAGACGTCGTATATAAGGGAATGAAGTTGGTAGACGACCACCACGTCTGAAGACGCTCATTCTCTGTGTTCCACTATGGATCTTCTAAAATCATTTCATCCTTGAATTCATTTTCTCGCTTTGTTAGGTTTTTCAATAAACATTCTTTACTGAAAATCTTGACGTTCTACTATTGTTCGAAGAAACACTTCCAACTTGAAAATTTTTGGAAGTGATCTTTGAAAATCACAAGGCCTTCTTTAAAGATCTAGAAACTTCTAATCTATTTTTGTACAATTATTTTTATTAATAGGATCTCAAGGAATTTGTTCTTTTCTCTTCTTCTTTCTTCTTCTTCTTCTTTTCGTCGAAGGCGTTGACTTCTTAGATATCTATTCTTCTTTTGTTACAGTTGGTGGTCACAGAAAGCACAGTGACATCACGGAATGGAACAAAAAAAAAGATGTGAAAAAGTTCGAAGAAGTTTGAATGAATTATTTTTATTATCTTTCAAAATATACAAAGAAATACACAGATACATTTCAAGTAAAAGTCTGATATGAACAGGAGAATTTCCTTTGTTTTGTCGTGGTGAGACCCGAAGTTGGTTGATGATATGTCCAGTTGACTGATATGTCAGATGAAGGAGAAAACGATGACTGATATGTCGAATTGATATGTCCGAAGAGATGAGACTGAGGGGGGTGGGAGAGGGAAGGGAATGTACAGAAACTGTCAAAGAAGACAGGAGAAGTGATGAGAGAAAAAATAACAGAAAAGTGACAAATTGAGACAAATAGGTACAAAAAGAAAGGAAACTAAATAGATCAATGGGATCGAATTGTCGAATTAGACACCTCCGGCACGACGGTTGACATTGTGGAGGATCTGAAAATAAAGAAAAATTAGAATATGATACAGTTTCATATTTTTCAGAATGCACACATTTTTTCTAAGCGCAGCCTTTCTAATGAGCTGAAGGGACTAAACTGGAATTCAAATTTCTTATAGTTATTAGATTCAGAAACCAATGAGTCCATTTATGTCCAAAAACCATCTACGGAGGTGTGAATGATCTAGATGATTGAGCGTATCATATCTCTTCTCATAGTGAAACAGTCGAAATCATTGAACAATTCCTTTTTCTGATCTCTCGATATATCACATGCGCGTTCAACTTGCGGTCATTTTCTATCTCTTCTTTGTAGTCTCATTGAACTTACATCAGAAAGACGAGCACGTCTGTATTGACGGAAAACAACGTGTCCGGCTCCGTCATTCAAGAAGTTCGCGGATTTATCAGATTTGAAAGTCTCGTATTCAGCCATCATGGCAACTGGAGCATCGACTCCTCCTGGCATGGCACGGCTAATGAAGTTAATAAGACGATGTTGCTTGGATTCATTCTGCTTTTTCACAATCTTAGCAAACAAGATTTCCAGATTGGTTGGTTTTTCGAGTTTTGGTTCCTCAATCATTGGAGCGGCAGAACAGAATGCAACTGAAATATTCAATTGTTGTTTTTCATTCGTTTTAAGCCAAATCTCTCACAGATGACAACCAAAAAGATGGAAGTGATGATGAAGGTTTGAGAATGCATTGTAGATTTTAGAAGTTTAAGCTTTTGCTGTTGAAAATCCAGTGGTCTACGGGCTTCTTTTATAGTCACTTCTTCACTAGGGGAGGGACAAGGAAAGACGAAACGAATGTGATGAGAATAGTATATAAGACGAAGAGACACAGACTATCAATTGGGTGGGTGGTATTGTTGAGTTCATTTTTGAAGACGTATGTAAGATCAGTGGGATCAGGAGGAGGAAGACTACTGTATTCTTTTGGGAAAAAGAACAAAGTGGGAGGAGCCTGTTGACGAGAGAGTGAGTGTATTTTGGAGAGATTAGAGAAATATCCAACCTGACAAAAATAGAGTTGAATTCAGAGAACGAGGAAGCTTCTGATCGTTTGGTTCAAGGTGACCGAACTCTGTGGTTCTGAGACTAATAGAGTGAAACTACACTTTTGTGACGATCTTTTGAGAATACTGAACTAAGATTACGGTCAATCTTGACGTGCAACATCGTTCTCTCGAAACGACTTCTGAAAATTTATTCGGGAAACTGAAAACTGTACCATCGTAAGTTTTGTGAGCTCCGAAATGTCCACTCTTCATTTTTATTTTCCAACTTTTAGGATTCGATTTCACCTTTCTCAAATTCCAGATTCTTCTAGTTTGTAGTGTTTTGTGGTGATGATAAGAAGGCGTGACAATTCTACCGTATGACCACGACTAGACACTTGGTTATTAGTTTGTAGCTGGACTTGTAGTAGGCTTTCATCGAGAATTCAGGCACCAGAAGACGATACGAAGATTTCTAGATTCAAGGTGCAAGCACACTTGGAACGATTATCCAGAAAAACTTGTTATAATTTTAATGAATAATTGATTATGGATCGGTGTTGTCTATCTAACCTTGTTAACAAATTTTGAACAGCGATTCGTAGAAGATTCGAAATCAGAGTTGGCTAAGAGGGTCTAGTTCGTCACCTGATCTGAAGCTTTTCAATGAATAAAATATACTCAGTGTTTGTAGAGTGTCAACGGTTCGAATCTCCTCGCTGAAATGTCCCAGGGCTCCCTTTGAGACCCATAGGCATTCGAACGAATTCAAATACACCCATGAACGTAGCAAAAGCAGTACGTTCGCAATGCTCTTCTGCGATCGGTATTTGGTGGAAACCTGAAGCAAAATCAAGTGTTGTATAGATGACACTTCCGGCGGTGAGATCTAAGATCTCCTGAATATTCGGTAAAACCGACTGAACAGGTTCTGTTATGTTATTGATGTCCCTATAATCGACGCAGAATCGCCATGATTCTTTATCCGCTTTCGGAACCATCACCACTGCCGATGAAACCTCAGACGATAGTGACTTTGAAGTCATTGAGTCTTTCGAATGAGTTTCCCGAATGTTTCGTTTTGTTGTTATATGGTTATTGTTTCGAACATACACTTGTTCAATAAACAAATTGTTACATGGTTACTTCGAGAGATAGATGAAAGAGAAAAGATCATTGAGATTGAGAGAGTCTTAGTACTAAAACTGAGTTACCGTTGAGAAGTTCCCGTTCGAAAAAGATATTAGTATCGTTATGAGATCCTATGATACTGAGAAGTTACTTTCCTTTTCGCTAGTTTCTATATGTATGCACACTCACAACTTGCATTTGCTCGGATCATTGTTGTTCTGAAGAGATTAGTTTTCCAAAGATTCACAGGAAATGACCTGATATGAGAAAAGAATCAATTGATCATATGATATGATGAATGAGAACTTTATTTGAAAATCTCTTTGGTAATATCACGAAAGCTAGTAGATGAATGAATAACAACAACAAGAAGATCATGGGTGTAAGAAAATGCAATAGGTGTGAATGTGAGTATTGAGAACAGGCATAATAATAACAACGTCTAGGACTTGAACTAATGAACACAGAGCTAGGAAAGGAATAAGTCACAGCGAAATTTCTTCCCATCGACACCTCCGTAGTTCCACAGTTAATGACATCCTCGATTGAAGAGCTGATGCTCGATTCAAGAGAACGTATTAACTATGTGGAGGCGACAGATGAGAAGAAAGGAAAGAAAACAAGAAATGATAGATAGGAAGTCTGGTTTAGTGGTAACAGTAGATTTGATAAGAATGGATTAAGGAATGTGTACTTGAATAATCACAGAAAGACACTATCTGCTTCTACTATTACCACAGTTCCACAAAGCATGTTAGGGAGTTATGAGATGAGCATGAGAAGAAGAGAATAGAGAAGGCAGTGACGAAGAGTGATTGATGGTTTTCAATCATTGACCCATCCAACGATCCTTCAGGTCGGCGCATCGTTTACATACCGTCTTCCAGAAGGCGGCGACGTCATCTTGTTTCCAGGATAGCACGTAGACGAGAGCAGCGCAAACGGCGATTCCAACGGTGACGAAGAGAAGGATGCCTGAAAGATGTCAGAATGAAAGGTGAAAGATATAAATTTTATAGCTTACTGGAGGCGTCGAATCCCGTTTCGTCCGAGTTAACACTGAGGGATGTAGATGTGGAAAGTAGTTCGCAGAATTCTCCGAAGTAGTCGCCAACACAACGACAGAAGTATATGGCTTGAGAGTACCAACAAGAACCTCTGTGGTTACATTCCGCCGGACACATTGACAACGTGGCTGGTTGACGGAGCGATGACATTTCAGAGTTGCCTATAATGATAATAATACTAACGAATATAGCAAGGATTTTAGTAAAGACGGGAAAGTTTAACGGGAAAGAAAGGAAAATATCGAGAAATTGGCATAAATTCAAGGAAAAATACGAATTAATTGAGTAATACGCTGTAAATTTCGAAACGAATGAGTATTAATGCAAGTCAAAGGTGTAATTTTCGCGGGTTTATGGAAATGAAGATCGAAAACAAAGAAATAACCATCGGCGCGAAAGAAAATCGATGAAAATCGACAGAAAATCAGCGTTGAGAAAATTCGTTTTTTGAAAGCGGTGCGATGGAGCACGTTTGCGAAATTGGCGGCAAATTCAAATTTTAATTTGTAATTTCTGCAGGAAAACCTTCCACAAACGGATTACTTATGATAGTAATTCGACGGAAAGAAGAAGGAGAAGTCCACCACGCAGACAAGTCGATCGGGCTGCAAATTGGAAGCACAGAAAGGAATGGAGACGTTCGACTCATCAACAACAACAGCAACAACAACGGAAACAACAGTTTCAGCGTCGCACGTTGAAGAAGAAGAAGGCCAAGGGAATGGGAAATGGCAAGAAAGGGATACAGAAGAAGCAGTGCCAGTGTCAACAGCAGTGTGCAGTAGTACATCATCAACATGCACATCAACAGCAATTGCCACCTGCTCCTTTCTCCCATATGCCAATACCATCTATGCCCATGCACCCTATGTATTATCCGGGTATAGCTCCTTCTTTTGCTCCTTCTTATCCTCGCCCATATTAGGATTTCTTCTTGTTGTTTTTTTTGATTATATTGTAGTCTTTTCATTTGATGGTGTTTTATAAGAATTTTATTTTCTCTTATTGTTGTAATTTCTTTTATCATGTAATGTGACCCCAGAATTGAATTATATGTAGCCCTTCACGCAAGTCATAATGATTTGCTTATTATATTGGAATAGTTTATATGTTCTTTTAGAATTATTATATGCTTATTATTATTTTACAGTAATCTTTGTGTACTCTTTCTTTCCTTGTTTCTCCCTACCTTACTACTTCTCCTTCCTACTTTATCTGTTACCCTTTTAGTTTATATGTCTAAGTTTATCAGTAATTTAAGAATTAGTTTAGATACGCCTCACCATTCAGTGACGAGGACGCCACTATTTTTTTTCCGGGGGGGATGTCAACGGTTCGAATCTCCTCTTTCGGGAGTCGTATTCAAATCGTTGTATTCCTTTTCATGGTGACCTAATTATGAATGGCGAGACGTCAAAATAAGATAATCACGTCACCTTTCCGTATAAAAGGCGAGACGTGTAAACAACTAGGATTCAGTCGGGCGCTACGACCTCCTTGGAGACAGCATGTAGGAGTGCTCTGTCACTGGTCTTCCCTTGCCAGTGCCACATCACTCCCTCATCTGTATCCTATATTTAGCACTATACCACTACACATATATTTATACTTATTCTTTACCTTTATCTATTATTAAATAAACCTTATGACTATTCGAGTACGAGATCTGCGAGGAAGGTTAAACACAAGAAAGGTTACTGAAGCCTACCCTTTCACAAGAGACACTGTTATACGTTTTAAGGATTAGGCTGGAAATGGAAGAGAATTGACATATATCATGTTTCCGTTTGAATTTTCGTTCAAAGAAAGATGCAGTGGAGTATTTTCTTGTTCCAATCCTCTTCATAACAAGGGAGTGACAAATCATGAATGTTTGTATAAGTAACAAAAGAGTGCTTTTGAATCCATTGTGAGCGGTGCCGGTGAATTGATTGAACCTGCTGTTTTTGAATCGACGTGCTCCTCTTCTCATCATTTTTCTCTGGAACATTATCAAGTTTGGAGATTAAAACGCCTGACAATTTCAACAACAGTAAATTATTTAGAGATCTGCCGGGGTACCAAGTCCAGCAATATCTACCAACATCTAGTTTGTATTCTCCGTCTTATGAATTCCCAATCATTCTCTTTGATCTTCAACGTCGAAATCAACTCGAGATCTTTCTAGAAAGTTCAGTCCATTTGTACTTTCGTAGATGGCAAGTACTCCATGTTCGTTAGGTACAAATTGTTCCGTATCATAATATGTACCGAGGCGTCTGCCTCGCCGTTATCTCCTTGCGTGCGCTACTGTATTTTTCGTGACTAAGACGACGTTTTTTTTTTCTTGAGAACTAAGGAAAATTCTGAAAGTCCCTCATTTCAGCTGTAAATTATTTCAACATATTAGGATGTTACTCCTAATGCTGCACTCGGCAATATCTACTCAATTTTGATGGTCTAGTGAAAACAAGTCTAGAAATATAAATTCCAGATGAAAGTCTCTTTGTTGATGTTAGCTGTGTTATTTGCAATCATCATGTAGTTGGCAAGAAAGTACTCATCAACCTTCTGTAATAAAACTTTCAGAAAACTCAGAATCATCAGAATCTTCCCCGAGCTAATAAAAGATGAACAGATTTCTTGGAACTTGATAAAATTTAGAGAAAGTATGTTCCAATTTGTTCCAGATTGTTTCAGTTATTGTTATAGAATGAGGAATCTCCAAAAAAGACTTGTAGACAAGCGATCGACCTCGTGCTATCACATGATAGTTTGTTCCAATGCGCCCTCCAAATGCAGAATAAACGTACTCTGCAGTCTCCGAAAACGTGTTCCCCACATGGAGTTGATCGGCCTGAACCATTCGATCGGCCATCAATTAGACCAAACGAATCGTCGACGCCATGCGAGATGGTGATTGATCGAATTGGGTTTTATGAGTAAAGAACATCTAATACTGCACAGTCACATTTTATTCTGATAAAAACAACTGCAAGACCCGGAATCTGACAAATCATCTAGATTTCATATTGTAATGTTGTGATATCAGTAAAAACGAATAATAACGGTTCCTCGGGAAAAAGAAACGTCTGTTGAAATAAAAAATCTGAAAACTTGAACTGCCTATCTCGAAAAAGTTGAAAAACAAGTAAGTTCAACTGAAGTGCTAATTAGATTTTGTCCATTTTATGAACGAACATCAATTTGTTAGTTATCGAACTGAATTCCAGCATGACACAAGAAGTTTTCTATTATTTTCGGTATCAAACAGTCGTTGTTATTGAAGTGATTTCCGAATTTATCTCTTTTTTCTTTCTCTCATTTTCCGATGATCGAATTCACTGGGTTCAAATCATCCGATCATAATACCTCCACATTTGTTATTCTTTCTTTTTCTTCCTAATCACATGTGTTTATTAGTCGATCATTCTGCAATTCCAAATTTTTGAAAAGAAAAAGAAAAACTTCTAAATGGAAGAGATCATTCGAAAAAGAGCACAAAACAAAGTTGTGTGGAAGAGTAAACAATATTGTCAGTTACCAGTTTGTCATCTTAAATGACGGAGGAGACGCTCATTTGTAAATAATAAATATTTACTATTTCAATAAATCATTAAATAATGTATTGCTTTTTCTTGGAATTAAAAATATGTCAAAGAGGTGTGAGAGTTTGATTTCATAGGAAAGGGTTGTAGAAATTTTGGATGTAAAACCTCTAATAGAATGGCATCAAAAATGGTGCCTCTGAATGACCAATGGAAACATCCACAGAGTGTGAATCGAATACTCAAAAGATGGAACAAGATATTGGAAACTGTGTATAAATACAATAAATTTCAAGTTCATGACCGCAGGTACTTCTATGCTTGAGTAGATTTCAAAATCAATATCTCGATTAGATTTGAAAATGAAACCAAAACTACAAGAGCATATTTGAATTAATTTTTGATCCAATATAAACTGATTTTTCGATGAATTGAAAGTACATCAGTTTCGAAAACTAATTCAAAGTTTTAGTAATAACTATTTGAATTGATCCACAGTTTTAGCCATCTGAACAAACGAATCATCTCTTCGAAACCCCGAGTTAATACATGCATTTTGCACTGTGACATCAGAAAAAATCACATTAAGATTCAACTGAAACCATCTGAACAACATTTCATGGTAGACAATCAAACAAGGAAATGAACAAGTGTTATTAAGCAAAGATCTACAGAGATTCTGGACAAATAAAGAGAAAAAATGGAGGGTAACCTCAAATAGAAATGGTGAAATTACAAAAATCGAACTTTATTTGCTAAAAAGCTGATGGGGAGGGAGGTGGAGCAGTTAGATGAGAAAAAAAGTTTGCTCAAATACCAGTTGAGTTGGCACAGTTTACGAGTTTCCGATTTGGTTATTCTTGTCATATTATGCGGCTCGATTTAGGTATCACAACTTTTATTCTAACTCTTTTTCTGGTATGTTTTACTTCAGTTGTTTGGTGAAAGTTTCTAAAATTAATCAGTTTTTGAAAGTATTTTATGACAAAGCAAGAATTCAAATTAATTTTTATATCTCGTGTAACAACTGAACGACTATTTTTCAGGCGGTCAGTGAATGTGCCATTCCATATTATCGAACACATTCGAACTTTGGATCATTGGGAAGGGTTCGTCATTTTGTAAACAAAAACCAAATCATATCCACAAATATATGACCCTCCGTTGTGTCAATTTTAAAATAACAAATTGTGAAAAAAAGTGAGTCACCGAAAACATTTTACAGAGAAAAGTGAGACAAGTACAGAGAGATCTCTCATATCGGTGGCCAAATAACACGGTGCCGTATTTCGTAGGAAATGTAACAAGTAAGAAAACAAAGCTGAAGGAAATTGATGTTGAACTCTGGTTTTAGATAGCATTAAAAAGTCAGTGAGGATGGCTATTGAAGAATTACACGCATGGACATGTGTTCGATTTCAGAATATTAATCAGAGGAATACAAGTGAGTTTTCAAATTCTCAGAGTACCCGAGCCTCGGAGGTTCTAATCTTTTAGAACTTGAAAGCGTTGAATCAATCAAACACATAATCAGTGATAGGCTAAGAACTCAGAGAATAAGGAGAGAAATCTCTTATAATAATAGTTATCTTGAGGCTACAGTTATATAACTGACTACAACTATTTTTGGCTTCATCTGTTGTTCACATGGAATTCATATTCGAATCACAGAACTGACAAGGAAGGCACTCCCTAGATCATTGATTTCTCATAGTTTAATGACGATTTAAGAACCATTTGAACCAAAAAGTCGCCGTTGAACACTTCTTTGACGTCACGGTACTTTGTGTTCTACGGAGACTACATTCTTTTGTTTTCATTTCTCGACGAAGCTTCAAACAATACAGAAGACGTGACTTTTCAGACGGCGACTCGGTTCGAATTGTCGATCTAGGATCGTGTTCCTCTCCAATTGGACGACAACAAATTGGAATTCAAGATGTTTCTTTGACGAAGAACTGCTGGGGGGTTAGTTGAACTTCAATGGCTTGATATATAAAAAGAAAGATTCAGATGGGAACTGCCATCCATGAATTGATGCATGCAATCGGAATCGAACACACTCAATCCAGAAGTGATCGAAATCAATATTTAGATATTCTTGCCCAAAATATAGACGTGAGAGAGGTTTTAATTATTGGTGAACAACCAATGAATTTCAGCAACGCGATCTCCCGAATTTCGAACTCCTTTCTCCTCGACTTTGGGCTAATTTAGTGCCATATGACTATGGAAGTGTAATGCATTACTCTGCGGACTCGTTAGTAGATTTCGAAATAATTATAGAATTTGATTTGAACATTTTCAGATTTTCAAATACAGATGATGAGCAGACAATGCTTCCAAAAGATCGTTCATTTATTGAAACAATGGGAAGTATGATCCCAAATTTCTACGATTTCGATCAAATCAATCAATATTATCAGTGTTATGATTCATGCCGGAATGGAGGTTATGTTGCGAATTGTTTGAATGGAGGAATACCTAATCCAAATAATTGTGCTGTCTGTAATTGTCCAATGGGTTATGGTGGAGACTTGTGTGATCAAAGAGTAAGAGGGTGAGATGAAAAATGTTCTAAAAATATTATTACAGCCGGAAGGATGTGGATCTACAATAGTGGCTACTGATCGGTGGCAAAAACAAAAGTTGACAGTGAGATTCAATAGAAATGACGACCAGTACTTTACATTTTGTAACTCGTGGATTGTTGCGCCAACGAATCGAACGATACAAGTTATTTATGAAATTACATCCGATTCAGTTCGACGACAAATATGTTCATTCGGATGTTATGAAGGAGGAATTGAAGTCAAGCACCTAGAAGATCCGAGAATCACCAATGATAGGTAAGAGCTCTCACTAATTTGAAACACGCCCTTAATCTGCAGTAAAATGAGAAGCGGAAGATTCTCTTCCAATTTGTTTTGATGTTTTATCTTTTATATCTGCTCAGAAGAGCAAGCCACTACGGCACCAAAATTCATCGGCTCCGTGCGGTCATCAAGTCCATAAGGACTGTTTCACGCTCGCGGCTTGCCCGTCTCCCACTCATCGCAGATGGCATCTCTACCAGATAGATGGGAATTACGAGATACATACTGCAGAAATGATTCTGTATAGTATGGTCTCGATGATAACGGTGGGCTGCCGCCTCTTACCTCTGGGCAGCAGCCGACACTTCGCGGGTTCCGCCGCCCGCTATGTTTTGTGTGTAGGCAGACTCCGCCCACTTTGGCGGTCTTGTCGACGGGAGAGGAAACTTCGGAAACTTTGTTTCGACGGCGGGATTCAGATTCAAAAACAGCTCCGTTCGAATTTTTTTCTCAATTTTTCAGAGATTGCTGCTTGAATACTCCATTAAACTTGACAACTACAGTAAATCCTCTTCCAGTAATTTTATATACTTCAGGAGCAACTGTTATTTATGATTTTTCATACCGATATTTGTAAATTCTCAATGATTTCATTTCTTTTTGTTTGTTTGTTTTTTTTCTGTTTTCTGTATTAAGATCTCTCAAAATAAACGAGTAATTTTTTCAAATGATTGTGCAAACTTTTATTCGTTGCTCTTTTCGAAAACCCATAATCAGTGACTCAGAAGAAAGAGAGTAGTGATTGCAATTGAAAATGAGAAAGATGAAAACGATGAAGAAGAAGCGAGAAAACGAAAATGATAACCGGACATTACTTCGAGATATCTGAAATTGAGTTGAAGGTTGCATTAAAAACAATGCTCAAAAACTCACCTGGGATCAATTGCTGCAATAATCGTATCAAAATTCACAACTCCTTTGAAAAGACCTTCAGAATACGTGGCAAATGGTAATCGAGAATGAATTGAGTTACATTTATCACGTCTATTACAGACACAAGTTGTCTGATTGAAAGTATCTTCGCAGAGAAGAACTGCACCAACCCGTCGCATTCGTAATTCTGATGTCCTCCGATTCATCTGAAAATTGAATGTTTTGAAGCTTACACTGATGTCGAATGATACCTCTAGATCTGCTAATTGCCAAGGAGAGAAGTTGACACATCCTGACATATATTGATAAACAGGACAGTGTTTGCATTGCCCTGAAAAAAAGTATTCTTTTTGTGAGCTTGTTTTTTTCATTCATTTTATTTTTTGAGAATTGACTTCTGGAACGCTTTGTTTTCAGTATATCGTCTTGGACTACTGTAGTTTTTCTATATCATTCTTTCAAAACTTTTATTGTTTTTTCTTCAATTCTCTCTCTTTTTTATTGAAAAAACTCACTCATAAAACAAGCGTTTCCCCGACACGTGGATGCTCCACTCGTACATACTTTCCCTTCTTTCGCTGATGCTGATCGCCATAACTGAACACATTGAACACATTCCACTAATTGTTCTGTATTTTCCAGTTCAAACTCTTCACATGTCACTTGTGCCATCGAACACAATATGAACACGGAGACGACAGAGAAGCCTGAAATTAAAGTTCTTGAAATGTATACAGTATCAAAAAATCTTACCATTCTTCCGGCTCATGAGAGCACATTGAAATAGGTGACAGGTTGAATAAATGTGTTGAAAATGAAGAAAGTTTTCTGGAAAAAGTAAAGAAAAGTGTAAAACGATGTGATGAAAAAGTAACAGGAAAAGGTGATGATGAGTAAGTTGACGAAGGTAATAAAAGGATCATCTAGAAGAGAAAGAAGAAGAGGAATTATGGGGAAAAGGAGGAGCAGGAAGAATGATGTGGCAGACATGCATGGATTTGTGCTCATCTTGTTCTTGGGCAATCATTCGAAAATTTTAATGAGGTTCTAAAAACCAATGGTAAAACCAATGTGAAAGTGGATGATGGTGAAAAATGTGTTGGGTATCTTTCGAGAAAACACAAGTAGAACGGGCGGGAAAGGGGCAATAAATATTTCGTCGTCGGTTCGCTTCCTGACTACTAAAATTGAGTTCGGAACTATATTGTCCAGGAGAACAAACAAGACGAAAAGCTCCGGATGGGACTGAAGACGGAGGGACGCACTCCTAATTAAAAATGCCCCTGGTTGGTTGGTGGAAGGCTCTGTGCTGAGTGAAATCTGAGAGATTTTCGGAAGTTTCGAGTATGTTGAGAGAAAGAAGAAGAAGAAGGAGACATGTACTTTTTGGTGTCGACCGGAAGATATCGTATTGCTACATGTTGGAACATAAAGTTATGAAATACAACGAAAATGAAAAGAAAAAAGAAAAAGGAAAACAAAAAATTAGCAAGTGGATGAGTGACTTCGAAAATAGAAGAACCGACGTTCGGAATGCGAAAAAAATAAATGGAGACAGACTGAAGTTTTTCTTAAACCCTTGAATTTTATATTTTGGCTGAAGGAGTATTTCAAAAGAATGAGGTGAAGCTTGCATAGAATACTTGAGTATCAGCAAAATAATAAACAGAAAATACAAAGGATAGAAAAATGAAAAACAGTGCAGAAATTCCATCGTAAAACGGTAAGAATCAACAGAAATGAGTTTTAATAAACTAGACTAGGAAGGGAGTTAGAATGTCCTCCGTGACTACACAAATCAAGAATAAAATTTGAAAAAATTTGAAATCTTGAGCCAATCACATTTCGGCAATATTTCTCCAACTGGAGTCAGGAACATTTATTATTAAAAGGTCAGAAACAAGTATGAAAACCAATTCAATTCTGTTAGGGCAAAGATGAAAATCAATCATCTCGACATCCACATATCTCGACAGACTCTCCTAAAGTTATTCAGCAACTTAATGTTAGACGTCTTCCGAAACAAAGAAATTCAAGAATTGTCAAGAAATGAGCTCAATTCCTTCAAATTGTATGAATAAAATTGGAAATTCAACATACTTCTCTAAATCTCGTCTTATCTTCAAAACACAAAAATCTCCGCCCTCTTCCTCGGACCCTATTATAATCGAAACGAGTCGTCGGGTGAAAACGGGACGTCTTCGCGTATTTTTGATTGAGTTTGTGGTACATATGTGCTCATCTGCAACACAACATGAGCCAGTTGGCACTCTCATACAAACGATATACAACCAATCTCATCGAAATGGAAAAACGAAGCACTACCAATGAAAATGAAAAAAGTTTTTGTTGGGTCTGTGAGACGAGGGGGAAGAAGGGACGGAGGGGAATGTGAAGGGCGCGAAATTTCTAATTAAAAAGTTGGAAGATGGCAGAAAAAGGGCAAACTTTTGAATGAAGCAACAGTTGGTTGTTTCAGGAATCACAAAAAGAAAATGAAATCTTTTTTGGAGAAATGAATAGAGTGATGGATAAACTGAAGAGATGGAGACAGGACAGACCTCAATTTGGATAATAATAGTAGTGGGAACCATGAAATAAGACGAAGAAAAAGAGGAAGAACACACCCGTCAATGTGACATGGAGAGAAAATGGGAGCCAGTGCCTGAAGAAATGTAACAATTAGAAGAAAATGAGACAAGGAGATGATGATCGACAGGTGGCTCATAAAAAGAATATGAGAGCAGAAATGACCTTTTGAATTCAGAATAAAAGAGGTTCATTCGATTAAAAAGGGAGGTCTTTCACGATAAATTAAGAATTGGGAGAGGATTTAATTCCCATTGGGAGAACACTTCTTTCCCAAAACGAGGAACCCATAAAAAGTGACTCTTTTTGTGTCTGAACTCTGATTCGATTGGCATTAAAACAGATTGAGATTTGAGATACGGAGGTAGAATTGGACTGGTTGAGTTCGCTTCTTTTTCTTTCCCTCTTATTCTTCTTCGAAAGGAAATCTGACACACAACTTTTCTCCCTTTTCACTATTTTGGCCCACTTGTGAAATGTGAGAGGACTCCGCTTCTTTAGCGGCAGAAAGCCGAAAAAAAAACCAGGAGTAGGAGCAACACAAATAGAGGAGAAAAGAAAGTAACAAAACAAGACTTTTCAATTAGTTATGACTTCACTATATACATCCTTTCTTAGTCGTTTGAAGAGGCGCTGAATCGAAGATGATGAGGTGTTTTTCCCCGCTTAACAACGTTCAAAATAGGAAATGTAAGCATATGTGGACAACACGAACTAACTGATGTATGATGAGAAGTACGGTATTCATGGGGTCTTGGAAACTCTTTTTTGGAGCTTTTTTTTGTATGCTTATGACATTGTTGCTAGTTTCTGGTTCATATGTTTTTAT
>GL379918.1:334938-345683 GCA_000143925.2 Caenorhabditis brenneri | reverse complement strand
AGCTAATGGTTCGAATATTGGACAGCCGTAGAAAAACATAATAATGTAAGAAGACCATCATGACCTTCACGCCTTTCGATGGACTCAATTCTGAAAGAGTAAAGTTCACGAGCAAAAACTTGAAGCTTTACTCACGATTACTAGTTTGTATTTGCAGAAAATTGGGAACACTAAAACAGCGTGATAAAGTAAAGTAATCTGTATAGTTGTGTTAATTTTTATTGTCTCCCACCTGACTGAAGTTTTAAACATGACATTGATTAATGAACGAAATTTGATGTTTAAAAACATAACGAAAAACTAGAATAACCAAAAAATGTTTTGAAGATTGAAGATTGAAGATTGAAGATGAAAAACAAAAAGGCAAAAAAATGATTTCATGGATGTGAACACTGTGCAAATCATTACTGAGCATTCTCTCATTGGTTCAAGAAGTCCCTGATTGTTGATTCCCAGAGAACCTGAAATATGTTCTGTTATGATTTATATGTTTCTTAAACATACTTTTTTGGCTTCAGCAATGATTGCCTTGAAGTGGGAGGAAGTCTTGATGTCATTAAGGATCACATCCTTTTTCAGAGTGTTCATGTCTTCCGGCAGAGCGTAATTTACATCAAACTGTTTTCTGAAATCAAACACATCAAAGATTATATTTTTCTCTTCTTACAGAATGGTCGAGAAAACAGCTGTTTGGAAAAGATCGATCGGTACACCTGTCCAGATGAAAACATCCTCTTGTTTCTGAAAACGAAAATAAGTTTTATTCAGTTAGTTTATAATGTGTTCTCACCATGATGTCAATGTTAAACCTCTTCATCCATAACTTCTCCGATCCAATCAGTTTATATAGAATCTTTTTTTGAATCGGATTCCAAACTACAAAATTCAATGCATATCTTGCTCCTTTTAGTGGAAGTCTTGTGGTCGAGATGAACCGGAACCCTTCTGTCAATCTGAAAATTAACAAATGATGTTGATGATTTTATGAATCAACTATACCCAATGTGCTCTAAAAGTTTGGAACAAACGGAATGCGGATCAGAGGAAATTAGTCGATTTTTGACGTTGAAAATAGTGAAATTTGGATCTTGGGCCTGAAAATTCATGATTGAAGGAGGTGGTAGCTCTCCTTGTATTGAGACTACTATTAAGAGTAAAACAGGCGGTTGAACAGAAGCAGAGTAAGAGGTAGTTTCGGATCGCGTAGCGCAACCGGTAGTGCTTTTGGTCTTCTGCCATACGACCTAAGTTCAACTCCAATCATGGTGAAGTTACTTACCAATTCAAGAGAAGCAAACTCTGTAGAATCGGCTCCTGGAGCTGGCAAAAAACGTGGAACAGTGGAGGTGGTCATGCATTCGAATCCTTTCTTGGTCCACTTCTTCGTGGCAGACTTCTCTGAAGTTTCACTTGGATTCATTCGAGAGCCCTGAAATAAAAAAAAACATTATTCAGAGTTTTCTTATTCACAATTTGAACTCACTTTTTCTGGAGATGCAAATATTGAGAGTACGCTGACGGTGCTTTCAACTGTATGCAAAGCTGTTGATTGAATTGGCTGAAAATTCAAAAGTTTTGTTTTCTCACAATCATTTTTAAATTTTGAAAAATGAATATTTGTGAAAGCAGGCATAAATCTCGTTGATAAATGAGAAATTGTATTCAATTTTTTCTTAGAGGTTTGATGAATTATTAGCTGGAAAAGCCTATTTACCGAATGATGTTGACAAGTTCCACTTGATTCAAATTGAATTGATGGCGGAGCAGAACGGGGAGGAATTTGAACCATGAGTGGAATTCCATTCGATATTCCATTTTCCATTGCTCCCATCGTCATTTCAACTGCTAACTTTGCCTCACAACTCATCGGACGATCAAAGCACAAAACTATTTCGCCATCTTTTTCGAAGAAGTAGGAGATGAGGTGACAGGTTTCGTAGTCGTTCAACACCCTATTCGCATTGACTTCCCAAATTCTATCACCTTTCTTCACATATTTTTCCGCCAACGAACCAAATTCAACATCCCAAACGTACACTTTTCCATCCCATGATCTAATTTTACATCCTAGAAATCCGTCTTTTCCGTCTGAGCTGATTGTCACTTTTCCGTAAAAATATCCGGCGCTTCTTCGAGAACTTTCATTTTGTAGAGTCTGTTGCATTTGATAGATCTTTCTCATTTCATCGAATGATACGTCTTCTCTGGAGAGATCAATGGTGGCGAAAGACATTGAATTATAAAAATGATAATAGAATTCGTCCACATCCAAGCATTCTTTCCCATTCACTTTCTTCACAACATCTCCAACAAAAACTTTTCCTTCACACACTGTATGGTTTTCCACTAAGACTACTTTCATTCCCTGATCGAACTTCAGGCCGCACGATTTTCCAAGTTCAATATCAACAATGATTTGATGATCCATTCTCACCGTGGATGTCGTCGGGCCTTCGATTTGCGGACATGTTGTCTGAAATATACAGTACTTTATCTCTTCTATATACTAAAGGAAAAGCTCTGTGTGTGTGTCTGTCTGTCCAGCACTCATCACTGAATAACTTTTGTACCCCTCGGCCGTTTCCTATCATATTTGGCATGTAGTCATGAGTCACCGAGCGCTTCAATTCTATAAAGTTTGGAGCATGGGTTACTGTAGGATTACGGTAGCTACAGTAACCAGATAACTCAACAATAGCTAGAAAACGGGTTCGAAGTGCTCAGAATTGTTCCATTTTTTGCATGTACTATCTAAGGGACCTAAATAGTACACTAACAAAAAATGGTGCAGATTACTGTAGGATTACGGTAGCTACGGTACTCCGAAAACTCAACTGACTGGATGGATAACCTTCCAGAACATTCTCCTTCTCTCCAGAAACTTCTAGAAACTAACAGAAACTACTAAAAACTTCCAGAGCTTCCAGAAACTTCTAGAATGTACTAGAAACTTCTAGAAACTTCTAGAAACTTCTAGAAACTTCCAGAATCTTCTAGAAACTTCTATAAACTTCTAGAAATTTCCAGAAACTTCTAGAAACTTCTAGAAACTTCTAGAAACTTCCAAAAACTTCTAGAAACTTCCAGAACTTCCAGGAACTTCTAGAATGGTCCAGAAATTTCCAGAAACTTTTAAAAACTTCCAGAAACGTCAAAACATTTGATTATTTTGGCGGGAATTCGAATTTTCAAAATTTTTGGAGGGAATTCAAATTATCAAAATTTTTGGCGGAATTCAAATTTTCAAAATTTTGGCGGGAATTCAAATTTTCGAAATTTTTGACGGGAATTCAAATTTTCAAAATTTTTGGCGGGAATTCGAATTTTCGAAATTTTTGGCGGGAATTCAAGTTTTCGAAATTTTTGGCGGGAATTCAAATTAGCAACACTTTTGGAACAGTAAGGAGGCTTAGGGTGCATCACTGCCCAATGATCAAAAATGAGTTTAAGCGTGGCAACTTAACCCCCCCATTGAGGAGCGCAGCGACGAACAAAAAGGAGGTGAGCCGCCGTAGGCGGCGCCACCGACTGGTTTAATACTGAATGAACTGTGGAACATGAAAGTTTACGGGAACTTTATTCACCCAGCGCTTGAAGGCAAACTTAGCTCGTGGGCATTTTTGGTTGCTTGGCGCAGTCGGGAGAGCTATTGGTTAATGTTATTCTCTCCATGGGTTCAAACCCAATAGAGGAATCCACCATCGCTATTCTAGAGGAGTTTTTTTTTCATGTTTTACCATCTTGAGAGAAGACAGATATATAAAAAATTTTTCTGACAATTTGATAGAACCTCTGGCGGGTTTGAACCCATGACCCGCCTTGCTGACCACCAGAATCACTACCGGCTGCGCTACGCGGTCCGAAAAGCGCGCGGACTCTGTTTACCTCTAAACCCCTGGAGTTTTTATCCCACTTGTATTCCTCCTTCTTGAAGAACTACCGTATCCCCAAATTTTGTTAAAAAACCAAACTAAAAAGATAAATTCACAGTTTTCGTTCCGACGAGAAGTTTCAAAGCAATGAAAACGTTTTCTACTATGGAATTTCCAACTTCCAAGAACACAGTTGATGGGCTATGAAAATAAACCAAGAAGATTTCAAAATATCTAATTTGCCGGTCACTACATTATTTCCCCACATATTTCTAAAAGCAAAATTGAAGAGTTTGCGGGAATTGAACCATCATGCTTTCGATTGGACGCCGCGCACTCTATCCACTTTACTATATGTGAAAAAGCGGCATGAGTATAGGAAAGAATAAAGGTTTAACATTCAGGATGAAGAGGCGGTTGTAGCGCATTCGAAAATAGTTGGTTAGGAGGACTAATTTCGTTTTTTTTTCAATTTTTAAACGTTACTCACCTCCTCGTTCTTTTTCTTTTTGGTCAATGGGCTGCGAGCAGACTCCTTATCGCTTTCGATGAAAGTAGAGCAATCGTCAATTTCTTCAATTAAAGATGCGTCGGAAGTTTCACCAGCAACCGATACTTGAGTTGATGAAAGTGACGAGAAGAGTCTTGAAAAAGAGCCCGTTGCGACGTCATCATAACAAGTGGAGTCTTCGACGAATTCTTTCGGTACGTGGAGAATAACATCATTTCGAAGATTTTGATTTCTTGGATTTTGTGGAACCAATTGAAGTGGCGGAGTGGAGACATCATCAGAAGCAGATGGAATTGTTGTCTTCTCGAGAGTCTTCTCATTGGTGCTTTCGGATGATGGAAGTGGTGCGCGCTAAAATTATTCAATTAAAAAACTCTGAATTCACAGTGGCTTTAATTTTTTTCAACATAGGATTGTCTGAACCCACAGGTTTTCCTGTTCTTCTATGCGACTAAGAGCTCTCATAATATTCTTTCGACTATTAAAACAAGGTAGTTTTCTTTCTCAAAAAGATACTTTATAGATAAGAGCTCAAATTTCCTTCAATGACTAAGAGTTTAGAGTTTATTAACTTTTGTTTTGCATTGAGAAAAATTGGTTTCCATACTGAATTACAAAACCAACCTCTTTCTCGTTCAAAACTGAACCAAAGAACACTTTTCCTTCCCCAATGGAGACGGTTTTAGTGACTGTAGTGTCCATTGAGGTACTCACAGAAATGAGATGGGCCTGAAATTTGAGAAGACGTTTAACTGGTATTTTAAAAGTGATCTCCCAAGCTTGCGAGCTTTTATTTCTGAGTATAAACGTACCTCCAAGAATGATACACCTCCCACAGTTTTCTCGAGAGATATATGCAAGAAAGCGTCATCTCCGTACTTGAAGTCATCAGAATGAATGGTCCTAAAAATCTAACTGTATTTTTTAAAGTTTTGTATCGTTCTTACTCGAATTCAAACTGAGTGTTGTAAAAATCATCAATGTTGCCACGACTCCAAAAGGTATACATTCCTTTTATGCCGATTTCCATTAGTCTTTGTAAGACTTCTTTTTCAATGACAGTAGGAATGGATTGATCCTTCGGGTTTACAGACAGTTTGATCTTCAACTCAAACATTTCAATACTTTGGATGCTCAAAAGAGAGAAAAACGGATCAAATTGTCGAATTCCATACGCGATGAGAATATCCGACGCGATCTCCTGGATGCTCTGAAAACAAACAGTTTATATATTTTGTTTTAAAGTTTTCTCTTTTTTCTTATAAACTTTTTTGTTTTTCACTGTTTCCATTTATTCTGCTGTTAATATTCTATTTACAGCTCTAATGTTTTCATGTGATATAAGAATAACTTTTTGTGAAAGTTCAGTTATGATGTATGGAATTTTTACAAACCTTTTCGTTGTTAGTTTTGAAGAAAGACGGCGAATGGAGCATTCTTGTTCTGAAATTTCAAGATTTTGGTTCAATTATGATCTCAAAAAAGTGGAAAAAAAAAAGATTTTCATGAAAAAAAAAATTAAAAATGGTTTTTTTTCCAAGAATATTTTAGAGTTGTCAGTTCACGTTATTCACGTTCCCAGGAACTTGTGATTATAAAATTGCTTCGAATGGTTTCAATAAGTTTTCTAAAACATTTGAAATGAAGGCAGAGAGATGATTCTTGGGAAATTATATTCTTAACATTATCGTTCAATTAGCTTTCAAAAAGAATAAAATGAGATAGTCCAAAATAACGTTCTATCGAAGCTGACGGCTTAAGACATTTCCATTTTTCGAATAATTTTAGTAAGATTTCATTTTTTTATTCTCGATACAATCAAAATTTATGAGCTCTGTTTCATGTCTATTTGAGAAAGGTTTTGTATAACAATTCAATCTATTATACAGCGTTTCCCTCTGAAACCATTCCGAGTTTCAGAATTACGGTCAGCAAGAGTTTCTCTAATTGTGCTTCACATCTTGACTGTCTTTTCATAACTATGATCATTGATGTTGCTCAGCAACGTGATTCTAACGTACTTCTCATATTCAATGTGACGTGTTTTTGCACTTAAAAAGTGACCGATCTCTGGGTTCCCTCTTCTTTTTCTTCTTATCATTTACACTGGTCATTTATTGTGATAGGATAGCCCTCTCAACAAGAATGAACAATGCACTTTGAAGAGTCACAGACATTAACCGGCTGTTGCCGCTTCCTTCTCTTCCGAGTTTTCCTCTTTTACCTCAACCAATCTCTCCCTTGTTCTTTCTATTCCTCAATTGATTCCCAGATATGATTTCAACCAGATATCTCAGACCTTCAGTTTCAATTTTCGGATTTGGAATGTTGGTGAGTTCAATTGGATCAAAGTATCACTTTCCTATGAGTTTCATTGTCATCATCACACATCAAAAACTGTTTTATCTTTCTATAAAATGTTCATTGGTTCAGTCTTTTATCGTATTGTCTTGTTTATCTAATTGTAGAGAGTTAAGATAACTAGCAAAAGGAATCATTGTTTTCTTTTCTCCAATCAGTTCTTCAACATCAATTCTAAGTTCTTTACACAAAAAATCCAGAAAAACTTCAAAATGATAAGAAATCATTTCATTGAAGTTTTCAGGAGTTTTCCAAGTTTTTGAGATATCATGAGTCTTTCAAAGAAAGTTTATTTCAAAAAGATTTCAATAAAACTGTATCACATGGTTTTGAACAATTATAAATCAAATCCTCAAATTCTGTGTTCCAGGAAATTTAGATTATGTGTTTCAAGTAAGATTCGCCCGTTTACATTCTATACTTGGAAGTCTAGATTCTTATTCTCTTTCCTTTGACCATTGACCCTTCTCTATGTCTCTTTTCTGTTCTCAATAGAGCGCACATGGACATAACTTCCATGTCAGTACGTAGTGGATAAATATGATGTTCAGCAAAAAATTCAATTTAACCTTTTCTTTTTTTCAAAAACAAATAAATTCTGAAATCACAAGATCAGCACGTAAACAAATAAGTTTATCTTTAACTTTGGGCAAATTCATTTCCCTAAAAGTCGTCAGAATGTTCTTCTTCATATCTGGATTCATTCTATTTTTGCTGTTACAGTCATCAATGTCTTCTCGTGCTCCTCCAAAAGCTCTTCTCCAGGATATGGTGGTCCCACCACGTCAGCTATTTGGGCCAGGACCATCTAATATGGCCGATTCGATTGCTGAAACTCAATCGAAAAGCTTGTTGGGACATCTGCATCCAGAGTTTGTTCAGGTATTGATTCAATTATAAGAACGTATGAGAAACTACAAGTATTCAGATTATGGGAGATGTTCGTCTTGGACTCCAATACATCTTCAAAACGGACAACAACTACACGTTTGCTGTTAGCGGAACTGGTAAATGAGAACTTTAGATTTCTGCTATTCAGTCTGTATATTTTTCAGGACATTCTGGAATGGAATGTGCTATGGTGAATCTTCTGGAGCCTGGTGATCGTTTTTTGGTTGTAGAAATCGGATTATGGGGTCAAAGAGCCGCCGATTTAGCAAACCGAATGGGAATTGAGGTCAAAAAGATAAGTGCTCCCCATGGAAAAGCTGTTCCTGTTGAGGATATTCGGAAGGCAATTGCTGAATACAAACCGAATCTTGTTTTTGTTTGCCAAGGAGACAGTTCAACTGGAGTCGCTCAACCATTGGAAACAATTGGAGATGCTTGTAGAGAGCACGGTGCATTATTCCTTGTCGATACGGTATATCATTCAACTTATCATCTTTTGAAACAATTCTCAATTTTGAGGTTGCATCCCTTGGAGGAACACCATTTGCTGCAGATGACTTGAAAGTAGATTGTGTCTATTCGGCAACACAGAAAGTCCTCAACGCACCGCCAGGCCTTGCGCCTATCTCATTTTCCGATCGAGCCATGTAATGAATCAAAACACATCACTTCCATCTCCACAGTTCTCTCATTATGTTTCTTTTTAGCGAGAAAATCCGGAATCGAAAACAACGTGTCGCTTCATTCTATTTCGATGCATTGGAATTAGGAAACTATTGGGGTTGTGACGGAGAATTGAAGAGGTTCATAGCATTGAAAATGAAATCTCTGGATTAAATAAATATTCAGATACCACCACACTGCTCCAATCTCAACCGTCTATGCACTTCGAGCTGCTCTTTCGGCCATTGCCAAGGAAGGAATCGATGAATCAATTCAAAGACACAAGGATAATGCTCAAGTGTTGTACTCCGCATTGAAAAAGAATGGATTAGAACCATTTGTGGAAGATGAGAAGTTGAGACTCCCTTGTTTGACAACTGTCAAAGTGCCAGAAGGTGTTGACTGGAAGGATGTTGCTGGAAAAATGCTCACTAATGGAACCGAGGTATGATAATAGGAGCTTCCTATTTTTGAGGACAACAGCATTCCTGAAAACTTCTGACACCACATTTTCTAGATATTTGAAGATGTTACGAGTATACATGTTACATGAAGGTGCATTACATTAATCATGGTTTTTTAGATCGCTGGAGGTCTTGGAGCCACTGTTGGAAAGATTTGGAGAATCGGAACATTCGGAATCAATTCGAACAAAACCAAAATTGAGAATGTTGTTGAGCTGCTCTCAAACTCCATCAAGGAAACAAGGTCTAAAATTTAAACTATTCTTAAATTTGTTATAATAAATTCATCCATTTTCAGAAAGTAGATTCCAGTCGTCAAATTGTGATTAAAATAATAATTTATGTTCAATAATTGTAGTCTTGTAATGGATGAAATTTGATTTATTTTCTTCATTTGTTTTTTAAATTTATTTTCGAATCATTGAAAGTTTCTCAGTGACAACAAACTATATACATGAGAGAATGGAAAAACGAGGAAGGTGATACAGTCGATGACCGGGGGAAATCAATTACTGAAAGACCAAAAGAGAAGAAACAGAAAAGAAAGAAAACTAATCTAGAAGAACTGGTAAAGCAAATGAAAGAGGAGCTAACAAAAGGAAAAGTGAATGGCGAAATGAAAAAAGAAGAAAGAGTCACTACTCGTATTGAATTGGTGGGTTAGACCGGAGACAACAAAAACGGTCAACCTCTATTAACCTCAATAATCCCGTTTCAGTGGAAATGTGAATCGTCGAAAAATGAATGAAAGAATAATGAGAAAAATGAATTATTACGCCTTCTCAGAAGTCTTTAATTGAAGTTCTGAATCCGTCGGTGGAATTGGTTTCAGTGTTGTTTTTGGAGGGGTTGACAGCAGTAACCGTTCGATATTGAGTGCCGGCAGCTCACTGACCATTGTGCAAATGATAGCAAATACGTATGTGATGAGAAGTTGAACAAAGCAATGAATGAAAAGTGGAATTTGAGTATTGAAGTAAATTGGGAATGGAACCAGCATATAGGTGAGAACCACTGGGATCATGTGGAAGAGATATGCCTGAAATGAGAACTTTTTTATGATTTCTATTCGATTTCAAATTCTAATGACAGGTTTTTCTTTAAAATGATTCTAGTATTCAGAACTTCCCGTGTATCAGAAGTTTTACTTTTTTTGAAATCCAGAAAATTGATTTTTGAGTTCTTTCCACAATTTAAGAAACGATAAACAAGGAAGTGACGTTTCATTTTTTATCACTGCAACTTTCACTTCTAATCTATTATCAGTTAAAGTGCATTCTCTGTTTGTGAAACTAACCGAGAAACTCAAATTGGCAAGTGGAAGGAAGAAGTTTGAAGAAAGGAATACATTGATTGGACCTCCGATTCCAGTATGACAGATATAAATTAAGAAAGCAATTCCAATTGAAAAGATATCACGATGAAGTGCTCCATAAAGCAAATGATATGCTCTCCAAGCAATGGAATCCCATCCTTGAAGTGCTGGATAAAGTCCGTAGAGACCGAAGAAAATTCCGAAGAAAGCGACAGACCACATTGTGACTGAATTATTGAAATTTAGGATGATTTGAGAAAGAACAGACTTACTAATATATCGATTGCTTTGTTGTGGTTTCACTGGAATTCTTTGATACCTAGCCAGTTGATAACCAAGAAGAATTCCGATAAGGTATGGACCAATACGGTATTGGGGTTTAATATAAAGTTCTAAATGATGTTGAATGAAGTTCGGATTGAAAACTTCTGGTTGTTTCCAGAGGAATTGAGTTGGCGGGAAGTTATTTCGTACGATTGATTCGACATTTAAACCGGCGGAGAACATGATAACAACGAAGCAAGCAATCTGAATAAAAAATTTTGAATTTCAGTACATCTCAATTCAAACTCACAAATCCGAATTTAGGTGTTTTTCTCAATAAGACAAGGAAGATAGGGGAAATGAGGTAATAAATGAATTCAGTTCCAATATACCACGTCCATGGC
>GL379918.1:313398-333263 GCA_000143925.2 Caenorhabditis brenneri | reverse complement strand
TCACAAACACTTCTATTTTTCTCACCATGATTCAACTCTTCCACAGCAATGATGAGACCCGAAAACTTCGAAGAAAGCATAGCCGTCCGAAAACAATCATGCTTTCTCTTAGAAAAAGTTAACTGAAACATGCCGTGCCTAGTGGAGAAGTATGCCTCACAGCTTCTAGATGATGCTCACAAGATCACTAAAACTTTTTAGTTTCATTCTTACTTTCATTCCTATTTCCTTCAAAACAATCTCACAAACACTTCTCTTTTCTCACCATGATTCAACTCTTCCACAGCAATGATGAGACCCGAAAACTTCGAAGAAAGCATAGCCGTCCGAAAACAATCATGCTTTCTCTTAGAAAAAGTTAACTGAAACATGCCGTGCCTAGTGGAGAAGTATGCCTCACAGCTTCTAGATGATGCTCACAAGATCACTAACACTTCTTACTTTCATTCCTATTTCCTTCAAAACAATCTCACAAACACTTCTCTTTTCTCACCATGATTCAACTCTTCCACAGCAATGATGAGACCCGAAAACTTCGAAGAAAGCATAGCCGTCCGAAAACAATCATGCTTTCTCTTAGAAAAAGTTAACTGAAACATGCCGTGCCTAGTGGAGAAGTATGCCTCACAGCTTCTAGATGATGCTCACAAGATCACTAACACTTTTTAGTTTCTTCTTACTTTCATTCCTATTTCCTTCAAAACAATCTCACAAACACTTCTCTTTTCTCACCATGATTCAACTCTTCCACAGCAATGATGAGACCCGAAAACTTCGAAGAAAGCATAGCCGTCCGAAAACAATCATGCTTTCTCTTAGAAAAAGTTAACTGAAACATGCCGTGCCTAGTGGAGAAGTATGCCTCACAGCTTCTAGATGATGCTCACAAGATCACTAACACTTCTTACTTTCATTCCTATTTCATTCCCAACAATCTTACAAACACTTCTCTTTTCTCACCATGATTCAACTCTTCCACAGCAATGATGAGACCCGAAAACTTCGAAGAAAGCATAGCCGTCCGAAAACAATCATGCTTTCTCTTAGAAAAAGTTAACTGAAACATGCCGTGCCTAGTGGAGAAGTATGCCTCACAGCTTCTAGATGATGCTCACAAGATCACTAACACTTCTTACTTTCATTCCTATTTCATTCCCAACAATCTTACAAACACTTCTCTTTTCTCACCATGATTCAACTCTTCCAAGAAAAATGCTGAACATGTTTCCGCTTTCCTAATGTCTACTGTATTTCAAAACTAGTGTGCATCTATGTTACTTCAAACTAGTGCATTTGTTGCCTGATTTTTGCATATTTATCTCATCTTGGTTCGGAGTTGGATGAGTGTCGATACCATCCCATTTGTTTCTGTAATGAAATATAGACATAAAGATTTTTTCTTCGAATTCTCACTTACCGTAGATTACTGAACTTTTTTACAGATCCGATGAAGCTAATGGTTCGAAGATTGGAAAGCCGGAGAGAAATATAATAATGTGAGAAGACCATCATGACCTTCACGCCTTTCGATGGACTCAATTCTGAAAGAGAAAAGTTCACGAGCAAAAACTTGAAACTTTACTCACGATTACTAGTTTGTATTTGCAGAAAATTGAGAACACTAAAAACAGCGTGATAAAGTGAAGTAATCTGTATAGTTGTGGTAGTTTTTATTGTCTCCCATCTGACTGGAGTTTTAAACATGACATTGATTAATGAACGAAATTTGATGTTTAAAAACATAACGAAAAACTAGAATCACCAAAAAATGTATTGAAGATTGAAGATTGAAGATTGAAGATGAAAAACAAAAAGGCAAAAAAAATGATTTCATGGATGTGAACTTTTTGCAAATCATTACTGAAGGTTCTCTCATTGGTTTAAGAAGTCCCTGATTGTTGATTCCCAGAGAACCTGAAATATGTTCTGTTATAATTTATATGTTTCTTAAACATACTTTTTTGGCTTCAGCAATGATTGCCTTGAAGTGGGGGGAAGTCTTGATGTCATTAAGGATAAAATCCTTTTTCAGAGTGTTCATGTCTTCCGGCAGAGCGTAATTTACATCAAACTGTTTGCTGAAATCAAACACATCAAAGATTATATTTTTCTCTTCTTACAGAATGGTCGAGAAAACAGCTGTTTGGAAAAGATCGATCGGTACACCTGTCCAGATGAAAACATCCTCTTGTTTCTGAAAGCGAAAATAAGTTTTATTCACATTACTTTATAATGTGTTCTCACCATGATGTCAATGTTAAACCTCTTCATCCATAACTTCTCCGATCCAATCAGTTTATATAGAATCTTTTTTTGAATCGGATTCCAAACTACAAAATTCATTGCATATCTTGCTCCTTTTAGTGGAAGCCTTGTGGTCGAGATGAACCGGAACCCTTCTGTCAATCTGAAAATATACAAATAATTTTGATGATTTTCTGAATTAACTATACCCAATTTGTTCTAGCAGTTTGGAAATAACAGAATACGGCTCTGAGGAGACTTGTCTGTTTTTGACGTTGATTATTGTGAAGTTTGAATCTTGAGCCTGAAATTTCATGATTGAATTACGTTTTAGCTGTCATTTTTCATGAGACTCCTATTGCTAAAAAAGCCCCAGGTGTTGAAGACAAGTAGAATCGCGTTGCGTTTCAGGCCGCGTAGCGCAGTCGGTAGCGCTTTTTGTGTTCCCCCAAACAGGCCTAGGTTCAAACCCTCCAGAGGTATCAACTTTCAAATTTTCTATCAATTCATATTTTGAGTTCTCCCGTTCTTTAAGAAAAGTACTGCAAATCATACGCTTTACTATCCAGCAATGAAATGTTAGAGTTACTTACTAATTCGAGACGTGCGAACTCTGAATCATCTGCACCTGGAGTTGGCAAAAAACGTTGAACAGGCATGCTTCCAAATCCTTTATTTTTCCACTTCTTCGTGGCACACTGCTCTGAAGTTTCACTTGGATTCATTCGAGAGCCCTGAAATTAAAAAAAAAACATTATTCCGAGTTTTCTTATTCACAAGTTGAACTCACTTTTTCTGGAGATGCAAATATTGAGAGTACGCTGACGGTGCTTTCAACTGTATGCAAAGCTGTTGATTGAACTGGCTGAAAATACAAAAGATTTGTTTTCTCACAATCATTTTTAAATTTTGAAAAATGAATATTTGTGAAAGCAGGCATAAATCTCGTTGATAAATGAGAAATTGAATTCAATTTTTTCTTAGAGGTTTGATGAATTATTAGCTGGAAATAGTCTATTTACCGAATGATGTTGACAAGTTCCACTTGATTCAAATTGAATTGATGGCGGAGCAGAACGGGGAGGAATTTGAACCATGAGTGGGATTCCATTCGATAAACCATTTTCCATTGCTCCCATCGTCATTTCAACTGCTAACTTTGCCTCACAACTCATTGGACGATCAAAGCACAAAACTATTTCGCCATCTTTTTCGAAGAAGTAGGAGATGAGGTGACAGGTTTCGTAGTCGTTCAAGACCCTATTCGCATTGACTTCCCAAATTCGATCACCTTTCTTCACATATTTTTCCGCCAACGAACCAAATTCAACATCCCAAACGTACACTTTTCCATCCCATGATCTAATTTTACATCCTAGAAATCCCTCTTTTCCGTCTGAGCTGATTGTGACTTTTCCGTAGAAATATCCGGCGCTTCTTCGAGAACTTTCATTTTGTAGAGTCTGTTGCATTTGATAGATCTTTCTCATTTCATCGAATGATACGTCTTCTCTGGTGAGATCAATGGTGGCGAAAGACATTGAATTATAAAAATGATAGTAGAACTCGTCTATATCCAAACATTCTTTCCCATTTATTTTCTTCACAACATCTCCAACAAAAACTTTTCCTTCACACACTGTATGGTTTTCCACTAAGACTACTTTCATTCCCTGATCGAACTTCAGGCCGCACGACTTTCCAAGTTCAATATCAACAATGACTTGATGATCCATTCTCACCGTGGATGTCGTCGGGCCTTCGATTTGCGGGCATGGTGTCTGAAATATACAGTACTTTAATACTGATGAACTGTGGAACATGAAAGTTTACGAGGACTCTATTCACCCAGCACTTGAAGGCAAACTTAGCTCGTGGGCATTTTTGGTGGCTTGGCGCAGTCGGGAGAGCTATTGGTTAATGTTATTCTCTCCATGGGTTCAAACCCAATAGAGGAATCCACCATCGCTATTCTAGAGGAGTTTTTTTTTTCATGTTTTACCATCTTGAAAGAAGACAGATATATAAAAATTTTTCTGAAAATTTGATAGAACCTCTGGCGTGTTTGAACCCATGACCCGCCTTGCTGACCACCAGAATCACTACCGGCTGCGCTACGCGGTCCGAAAAGCGCGCGGACTCTGTTTACCTCTAAAGCCCTGGAGTTTTCGTCCCACTTGTATTCCTCCTTCTTGAAGAACTACCGTATCCCCAAATTTTGTTGAAAAACCAAACTAAAAAGATCAATTCACAGTTTTCGTTCCGACGAGAAGTTTCAAAGCAATGAAAACGTTTTCTACTATGGAATTTCCAATTTACAAGAACATAATTGATGGGCTATGAAAATAAACCAAGAATATTTCAAAATATCTTATTTGCCGGTCACTACATTATTTCCCCACATATTTCTAAAAACAAAATGCAAGAGTTTGCGGGAATTGAACCATCATGCTTTCGATTGGACGCCGCGCGCTCTATCCACTTTACTATATGTGAAAAAGCGGCATGAGTATAGGAAAGAATAAAGGTTTAACATTCAGGATGAAGGGGCGGTTGTAGCGCATTCTAAAATAGTTGGTTCGGAGGACTAACTTTGTTTTTTCTTCAATTTTTAAACGTTACTCACCTCCTCGTTCTTTTTCTTTTTCATCAATGGGCTGCGAGCAGACTCCTTATCGCTTTCGATGAAAGTAGAGCAATCGTCAATTTCTTCAATTAAAGATGCGTCGGAAGTTTCACCAGCAACCGATACTTGAGTTGATGAAAGTGACGAGAAGAGTCTTGAAAAAGAGCCCGTTGCGACGTCATCATAACAAGTGGAGTCTTCGACGAATTCTTTCGGTACGTGGAGAATAACATCATTTCGAAGATTTTGATTTCTTGGATTTTGTGGAATCAATTGAAGTGGCGGAGTGGAGACATCATCAGAAGCAGATGGAATCGTTGTCTTCTCGAGAGTCTTCTCATTGGTGCTTTCGGACGATAGAAGTAGTGCACGCTAAAATTATTCAATTAAAAAAAACTCCGAATTCACAGTGGCTATAATTTCTTTCAACATAGGATTGTCTGAAACCACAGGTTTTCCTGTTCTTCTACGCGACTAAGAGCTCTCATAACATGCTTTCGACTATTAAAACAAGGTAGTTTTCTTTCCCAAGAAGATACTTTATAGATGAGAGCTCAAATTTCCTTCAATGACTAAGAGTTTAGAGTTTATTAACTTTTGTTTTGCATTGGGAAAAATTGGTTCCCATACTGAATTACAAAACCAACCTCTTTCTCGTTCAAAACTGAACCAAAAAACACTTTTCCTTCCCCAATGGAGACGGTTTTAGTGACTGTAGTGTCCATTGAGGTACTCACAGAAATGAGATGAGCCTGAAATTTGAGAAGACGTTTGACTGGTATTTCAAAAGTGATCTCCCATGCTTGCGAGCTCTTATCTCTGAGTATAAACGTACCTCCAAGAATGATACACCTCCCACAGTTTTCTCGAGAGATATATGCAAGAAAGCGTCATCTCCGTACTTGAAGTCATCAGAATGAATGGTCCTAAAATCTAACTGTATTTTTTAAAGTTTTGTATCGTTCTTACTCGAATTCAAACTGAGTGTTGTAAAAATCATCAATGTTGCCACGACTCCAAAAGGTATACATTCCTTTTATGCCGATTTCCATTAGTCTTTGTAAGACTTCTTTTTCAATGACAGTAGGAATGGATTGATCCTTCGGGTTTACAGACAGTTTGATCTTCAACTCAAACATTTCGATACTTTGGATGCTCAAAAGACAGAAAAACGGATCAAATTGTCGAATTCCATACGCGATGAGAATATCCGACGCGATCTCCTGGATGCTCTGAAAACAAACAGTTTATATATTTTGTTTTAAAGTTTTCTCTTTTTTCTTATAATCTTTTTTGTTTTTCACTGTTTTCATTCATTCTGCTGTTAATATTCTATTTACAGCTCTAATGTTTTCATGTGATATAAGAATAACTTTTTGTGAAAGTTCAGTTATGATGTATGGAATTTTTACAAACCTTTTCGTTGTTAGTTTTGAAGAAAGACGGCGAATGGAGCATTCTTGTTCTGAAATTTCAAGATTTTGGTTCAATTATGATCTCAAAAAAGTGGAAAAAAAAAGATTTTCATGAAAAAAATTAAAAATGGTTTTTTTTCAAGAATATTTTAGAGTTGTCAGTTCACGTTATTCACGTTCCCAGGAACTTGTGATTATAAGATTGCTTCGAATAGTTTCAATAAGTGTTCTGAAACATCTCAAATGAAGGCAGAGATGATTCTTGGGAAATTATATTCTTCACATTATCGTTCAATTAGCTTTCAAAATGAATAAAATGAGATAGTCCAAAATAACGTTCTATCGAAGCTGACGGCTTAAGACATTTCCATTTTTCGAATAATTTTAGTAAGATTTCTTTTTTTTTTTAATTCTCGATACAATCAAAATTTATGAGCTCTGTTTCATGTCTATTTGTGAAAGGTTTTGTATAACAGTTCAATGTATTATATCAGTGTTTCCCTCTGAAACCATTCCGAGTTTCAGAATTACGGTCAGCAAGAGTTTCTCTAATTGTGCTTCACATCTTGACTGTCTTTTCATAACTATGATCATTGATGTTGCTCAACAACGTGATTCCCATGCCCTTCTCATATTCAATCTGACGTGTTTTTGTACTTAAAAAGTGACCGATCTCTGGGTTCCCTCTTCTTTTTCTTCTTATCATTTACACTGGTTATTTATTGTGATAGGATAGCCCTCTCAACAAGAATGAACAATGCACTTTGAAGAGTCACAGACATTAACCGGCTGTTGCCGCTTCCTTCTCTTCCGAGTTTTCCTCTTTTACCTCAACCAATCTCTTTCTTGTTCTTTTCATTCTTCAATTGATTCCTAGATATGATTTCAACCAGATATCTCAGGCCTTCAGTTTCAATTTTTGGATTTGGAATGTCGGTGAGTTCAATTGGTTCAAAGTATCACTTCCCTATGAGTTTTATTGTCATCATCACACATCAAAAACTGTTTTATCTTTCTATAAAATGTTCATTGGTTCATTCTTTTATCATATTGTCTTGTTTATATAATTGTAGAGAGTTAAGATAACTAGCAAAAGGAATCATTGTTTTCTTTTCTCCAATCAGTTCTTCAACATCGATTCTAAGTTTATCACACAAAAAAATCCAGAAAAACTTCAAAATGATAAGAAATCATTTCATTGAAGTTTTCAGGAGTTTTCCAAGTTTTTGAGATACCATGAGTCTTTCAAAGAAAGTTTATTTCGAAAAGATTCCAATAAAACTGTATCACATGGTTTTGAACAATTATAAATCAAATCCTCAAATTCTGAGTTCCAAGTAGTTTGGATTATGTGTTTCAAGTAAGATTCTCCGTTCTCTTGAACGGTATCCCGTTTACATTCTATACTTGGAAGTCTCGATGCTTATTCTCTTTCCTTTGACCATTGACCCTTCTCTATGTCTCTTTTCTGTTCTCAATAGAGCGCACATGGACATAACTTCCATGTCAGTACGTAGTGGATAAATATGATGTTCAGCAAAAAATGCAATTTAACCTTTACTTTTTTTCAAAAACAAATAAATTTTGAAATCACAAGATCAGCACGTAAACAAATAAGTTCATCTTTAACTTTGGGGGAATTCATTTTCCTAAAAGTCGTCAAAATGTTCTTCTTCATATCTGGATTCATTCTATTTTTGCTGTTACAGTCATCAATGTCTTCTCGTGCTCCTCCAAAAGCTCTTCTCCAGGATATGGTGGTCCCACCACGTCAATTATTTGGACCAGGGCCATCTAATATGGCCGATTCGATTGCTGAAACTCAATCGAAAAACTTGTTGGGACATCTGCATCCGGAGTTTGTTCAGGTATTGATTGAATTATGGGAACGTATGAGAAACTACAAGTATTCAGATTATGGGAGATGTTCGTCTTGGACTCCAATACATCTTCAAAACGGATAACAACTACACGTTTGCTGTTAGCGGAACTGGTAAATGAGAACTTTAGATTTCTGCTATTCAGTCTGTATATTTTTCAGGACATTCTGGAATGGAATGTGCTATGGTGAATCTTCTGGAGCCTGGAGATCGTTTTTTGGTTGTAGAAATCGGATTGTGGGGTCAAAGAGCCGCTGATTTAGCAAACCGAATGGGAATTGAGGTCAAAAAGATAAGTGCTCCCCATGGAAAAGCTGTTCCTGTTGAGGATATTCGGAAGGCAATTTCTGAATACAAACCGAATCTTGTTTTTGTTTGCCAAGGAGACAGTTCAACTGGAGTCGCTCAACCATTGGAAACAATTGGAGATGCTTGTAGAGAGCACGGTGCATTATTCCTTGTCGATACGGTATATCATTCAACTTATCATCTTTTGAAACAATTCTCAATTTTGAGGTTGCATCCCTTGGAGGAACACCATTTGCTGCAGATGACTTGAAAGTGGATTGTGTCTATTCGGCAACACAGAAAGTCCTCAACGCACCACCAGGTCTTGCGCCTATCTCATTTTCCGATCGAGCCATGTAATGAATCAAAACACATCACTTCCATCTCCACAGTTCTCTCATTATGTTTCTTTTTAGCGAGAAAATCCGGAATCGAAAACAACGTGTCGCTTCATTCTATTTCGATGCATTGGAATTAGGAAACTATTGGGGTTGTGACGGAGAATTGAAGAGGTTCATAGAATTGAAAATGAAATCTCTGGATTAAATATATATTCAGATACCACCACACTGCTCCAATCTCAACCGTCTATGCTCTTCGAGCTGCTCTTTCGGCCATTGCCAAAGAAGGAATCGATGAATCAATTCAAAGACACAAGGATAATGCTCAAGTGTTGTACTCCGCATTGAAAAAGAATGGATTAGAACCATTTGTGGAAGATGAGAAGTTGAGACTCCCTTGTTTGACAACTGTGAAAGTGCCAGAAGGTGTTGACTGGAAAGATGTTGCTGGGAAAATGCTCACTAATGGAACTGAGGTATGATAATAGGAGCTTCCTACTTTGAGGACGGCAGCATTCCTGAAAACTTCTGACACCACATTTTCTAGATATTTGAAGATGTTATGATTATTTATATTACATGTTATGAATAAGCTTCAGTACATTAACCATGGATTTTTAGATCGCTGGAGGTCTTGGAGCCACTGTTGGAAAGATTTGGAGAATTGGAACATTCGGAATCAATTCCAACAAAGCCAAAATTGAGAATGTTGTTGAACTGCTCTCAAACTCCATCAAGGAAACAAGGTCTAAAATTTGAACTATTCTTAAATTTGTTATAATAAATTCATCCATTTGCAGAAAGTAGATTCCAGTCGTCAAATTGTGATTAAAATAATAATTTATGTTCAATAATTGTAGTCTTGTAATGGATGAATGTTGATTTATTTTCTTCATTTGTTTTTTAAATTTATTTTCGAATCATTAAAAGTTTCTCAGTGACAACAAACTATATACATGAGAGAATGGAAAAACGAGGAAGGTGATACAGTCGATGACCGGGGGAAATCAATTACTGAAAGACCAAAAGAGAAGAAACAAAAAAGAAAACTAATCTAGAAGAACTGGTAAAGCAAATGGAAGAGGAGCTAACAAAAGGAAAAGTGAATGGCGAAATGAAAAAAGAAGAAAGAGTCACTACTCGTATTGAATTGGTGGGTTAGACCGGAGACAACAAAAACGGTCAACCTCTATTAACCTCAATAATCCCGTTTCAGTGGAAATGTGAATCGTCGAAAAATGAATGAAAGAATAATGAGAAAAATGAATTGTTACGCCTTCTCAGAAGTCTTTAATTGAAGTTCTGAATCCGTCGGTGGAATTGGTTTCAGTGTTGTTTTTGGAGGGGTTGACAGCAGTAACCGTTCGATATTGAGTGCCGGCAGCTCACTGACCATTGTGCAAATGATAGCAAATACGTATGTGATGAGAAGTTGAACAAAGCAATGAATGAAAAGTGGAATTTGAGTATTGAAGTAAATTGGGAATGGAACCAGCATATAGGTGAGAACCACTGGGATCATGTGGAAGAGATATGCCTGAAAAAAGAATATTTTTAACGATTTCTGTTCGAATTCAAATTTCTAATCAAAGGTTTTTTTAATGATTCTAGTATTCAGAAATTCCCGTGAATCAGAAGTTTGTTTTCTTTTTTGAAATCAAGAAAACTGATTTTTGAGTTCTTTCCACAATTTAAGAAACGATAAACAAGGAAGTGACGTTTCACTTTTTATCACTACAACTTTCACTTCTAATCTATTATCAGTTAAAGTGCATTCTCTGTTTGTGAAACTAACCGAGAAACTCAAATTGGCAAGTGGAAGGAAGAAGTTTGAAGAAAGGAATACATTGATTGGACCTCCGATTCCAGTATGGCAGATATAAATTAAGAAAGCAATTCCAATTGAAAAGATATCACGATGAAGTGCTCCATAAAGCAAATGATATGCTCTCCAAGCAATGGAATCCCATCCTTGAAGTGCTGGATAAAGTCCGTAAAGACCGAAGAAAATTCCGAAGAAAGCGACAGACCACATTGTGACTGAATTATTGAAATTTAGGATGATTTGAGAAAGAACAGACTTACTAATATATCGATTGCTTTGTTGTGGTTTCACTGGAATTCTTTGATACCTAGCCAGTTGATAACCAAGAAGAATTCCAATAAGGTATGGACCAATACGGTATTGGGGTTTAATATAAAGTTCTAAATGATGTTGAATGAAGTTTGGATTGAAAATTTCTGGTTGTTTCCAGAGGAATTGAGTTGGCGGGAAGTTATTTCGTACGATTGATTCGACATTTAAACCGGCGGAGAGCATGATGACACCGAAGCAAACAAACTGAATATAAGTTTTTGAATTTCAGTACATCTCAATTCAAACTCACAAATCCGAATTTAGGTGTTTTTCTCAATAAGACAAGGAAGATTGGGGAAATGAGGTAATAAATGAATTCAGTTCCAATATACCACGTCCATGGCATGCATTGATTATCGAGAATACTGTTCACAAAAAGAACGTTTTGCCACCAATATTTTGGACATTGGATAGCTGGATCAGTTGGTGGCCACATTGGATGGAAATGAGTAACCGAGATACGGAGAGTTACAGCGAGAAGAGTGTACAAGTAAGCTGGATAGAGACGAACAACTCTGTGACGGTAGAAACGGAGCCAATATCCCCATGACGACCATGTTGGCTCTTCTTCTGAAAGAAAATAATCTTCTGTAAATGAAAAAATCTCTTGAACTTGTCTCAATAAAAACTCTGACACGTACTACCCTAACTTAGTTGAAATAAACAGCTACTTTTCATGGCAAGCTACTCAATTCTAGTTGTCAATTTTCAACTTTCATTCAGAATTTTCAAAAGTTTGAAAACCTTACCTGAAGTGTTTTTAAGCCATTTCCGGAACCAACTGTATGAAAGTACAGTTCCTCCGAGAGTAAGGAAAACATCAACGGAGAGTGTGAAGTTGGTAATCCATTGATTGAAGAAGTTATTAACCATTGACTCTTTGAAGTCTTCAACATTCTCCATATATGCTTGAACAAAAATGAAAGAATGCCCAATCAATGTCCAAACCATTGATCCGAATCGGAGTCCGAGAAGACAAGTTATACAACTTTGTGGATCTTTTGGAAGAGCTATCAACTTCTTGAAGTTGGTTTTCGCAGAAAACGCGAGAAGAATCCTTGCAGACCATGTTTTTGCATCTTCTCCTCTCATGTTATGAAAGATTGTTGCCATCACGACAAGCATTGCCAATGCCATATTGAATCCGAAATCAGCAATTGGAATTGGAAGTTCAAACCACTGTTTCTCGTGTCTTGATCTAGTACAAGCAGTGAAAGTGATTGGTTCAGTTGCTTCTGGATGTGTTATCCTCCGCCATTCTTCTAATAATTTTTGATTTTCATCAGCACATGGAGATGGAATACAAACAGAGAATGCTGGAACTCTCTTGTCCTTATCATCATCATGAGTATAACAATAATGCATTGGGTGTTCGGATTTCGAGTATACTGTCTCTCCAGCCGAAAGTAGACATTCGTAACCTTAAAAAACAAGAAACTGTGAAAGGGTTTGAGAAAATACAAAATTGATTTTCAAAAAAAAAAACCAACCTTTGTATACCCATCTGTCCTGATCCCTCGAAAGGAACAAGTCATTTGGTCCAGTTGCAAATGATTCAAAATAGCAGATTTTTTGGTCCGTAAGAGTTTCGATATCGTTCAAATAGTCGTACACCTGAAACAAAACACATGTGAGTGAAAACAAAGTGATAGATTTTCAATGAATGAAAAGAAACTTCGCTACTCAAAAATTATTGAGTTTTCAAAACAAGAAAACGTTCAAAAAAGACATTCTCCGTCAATGTTTCTATCATAAAGACTTTCAAAGCTTTCACATGACTTGTGTAGTTTTCTCAAAACTGGAATCTTTAAAAAGCTTACCAAAGCCAGACTTTGCTTGCATTTGGAGCTAAGATCAAGAGTCTGTGATCTATTAATGAACTGTAAGATGAACGGTTCGTCATACTCCTCTAGACCGGCAGAAACAAGAACCGGTGATAAGAGCAAGAGGTATATCCCAAGTAGCATCTGTAAACTGGTAAAGATGAATAAAAAAAGTTAGAAAAGCTGAAGGGAAAGTAAAAGAAGAGGATCTGAGGAATAAGAGAAAGTGAGGACAATTGAGGTCATGAGGGAAGCGTTGAAGGGACGGGATTGTCGGAAGAGTAAGAATAAGGGGTCATTTTGAGAGGAGACATTCCGAAGACACTCACTATTATATGGTGTGAGAAGTAGAAAGGGGGCCGAAATCAGATAGAACGAAGAAGAGATGAAGAAGAAAATGAAGAACTGGTATTGAAAAAAAAAGAAGAAAAATGGGGGTCTTCTCTCGGGGACACTGATATGATCATGGTCATGTTTTGTCCTGTGGAGACGCTTCCGTTTTTTGTACTTTCTCCCTGTAAACCCATCCGTTCCTCTTTCTTCTATCCATGGCCTTCACACTAGTTCATTCGCTAAATTCAGATTTTTTTGGAGAATATAATATTATTCATCAGCATTAAAACAGTAAAACAATGGCTGCCTATTTGATAATATCGTAGTTTGGGGGTAAACGAGGGAAAAATCCTCTTTTTGCAAAATGCACGTGTTATGTCTTCTTCGTTAATTCAAATCGAAAGATTACTAGGTTGCAGTTTGGCAAATTGAAGATTTCAGTTGAAAATTGGCACGTCATGTGTAAAAATAAACAGTCCAAAACAAGAACACCAAAGGGATCTTTAGAAGTTGGAACAAAAACTGAGAAAACAAACAATACTCTCACTGAATTGTTATTTGCAGGAAGAGATCTAAATTGAACTTCAAAATACAGTTGAGAATATTCTGTTTCCAAAAAATAGGGAATTACATTTGAATACATGCAACACCCCCATGATTTCAGATGTTAGAACAAACCAATCAGTTTATAATACGGAAAACTTCGATCAAGAAATTTATATTGAATAGCTAAGAAGACAAAATGATGAAGGTTTAGATACTAGTATGACGTCGTAAATTTGAGAAAACTCCCAAACGGAACTAGAATCTTGCTACACAGAGTATTTTGAAATTCTTTGACCAATTACCTTCAACATTGAATGTCTTTCATGACGTGCTATCATTGTCATCTTTTGATTTGCTGCCAAGTTAGCTGAACAGTTTTCTTGTTGATGTCCCGAACCATGTGAGAACATTCATCAATTTTTAGTTCTTTGAAACTTATTTAGACAAAGAGAAACTAGACTTTTTTGGTGATAACCTGTATTCTGAAGTTTGTAATCTTGGTTATCTGATGTCTCGAAAAGAAGAAGAAAGAGGAAACCCCAATGAAGTTCTATTTACATATACTATTGTAACAGTTTCCTCTTTATGACCCAATTCAAAGTTTCGCTTACAAATTACTCTCGCTCCGAAAATTTCAAGGTTGTCAAGTTGGATGTTTCGAAGATGGATTATACAAACTTTTTCAATTCTTCCTTTCTTTTCAAAATCACGTAATTTTCAAAATCAAATAATCTCTGTCGAGACTTTGACCGTATAGTAGTACAATTGCACTTTTACTATATCACGATGACATTCAAAAGTCAGTAAAGTTTTTCCGGATCAAATAATTTCGGAATAATTGGAAAAGGGGAAGAAGAAGAAGAAGAAGGAAAGTAAGAAAGAGAAATTGTTTGTATGGGATGTATAAGATCTGTACAACGGCTAGATTGTAGCAATGAGAGAGCTTTCGCTTTTCAATGACATTGAAGAACAGTTTTTTGGAATCAAAGAAGAAGGTCCACATGGTCATGCGAGTGATAAAAGTTTTGGAAAAATAAAGCAAGGAATCAGAAAAGAAAGAACACATTTTGAGAAATGGGCAATTAAGTGAGAGAAAAGAAAAAGGTGATTCAGAAAAGAGGTTCAATTCGAGTTTGATTCGCTTTTCACACACTCGAGATGGACAAATGAAACAGGTTGCAGGCCGGTGTGTCTCCAAAAATCGGGTGATGTTATCCCAGTGCGTACAACATTCCGTATTCTATCCGAAGAAAATTGTGGACGTTTTCAAAGTGCAAAGTGTGAAAATCTGGGAAGAAGAAGAAGAAGATCACTACGTCTTTTGACTATTTGACTAATTGATAATGATCGCTAAAGTAACAAAAACTGACAAAAAACGATAATAATTTCAGTCTTCAAAAATTAGTTACGTCAGAGATACTACCAGTTTTTTTTCAGACAGGAAGGCATTCTGAAAAAAAACTGATGAGTATCGAATGACGTTGCATAAAGACTCGAGACCCGAATAGTAAAGGAAATGGGTCGTGTCAGGAATTTCATTGCCATTTGATTTGGAATACAAATGCAATAAAGGTTTTGAAATAGGTGGGAGATGGATCAGAAGTTCACGCATCTATACCATCAATTGAATTTATGGGTTTCAGGAAAAAGAATTTCGATGTATTATCCTGTATTTTTGTCAAGTTGTTTTGCACATAGTAAACTTTGAAACTTTTGAAACCTGCGACCAGTTTCCAAAACTTTGGATGTTTTATATTCTCACCGTCAGTTTATATAAGAGAATCATTAGAGTTTGCCGAAACTGTTTCACAAAATCAGATTCCAATCGCTCTCTTCTGTTTCCTTTCATAAATATATCAAAATTGGTCAAACAACACAGATACATATTCACCAACTAACTTTACAGTTATCTGAAACACCTCTTTTTCAGCTAATAAAAAACAAAAATTTGATCAAAAAATCATTGAAATCGGTTGGTAGTTCTTTGTCAAATGAAGTAATTATAAAGTAGCGGTCTGAACTGAAAGCAATACTCAAAAAGTGATACCATTCGATCTTTGTTCAAAGTTTCGCTAATTTGCCAAATAGTTTTTCTTTTTTTCTCTTTTTTTGATGGTCTGCGAGAAAAGCAAACGATAAAACACATCACAGAAGATAGAATGGTAAAACAAAAAGAAAATCACTTGGCAACCATCTTCTTCTTCTCTTTTTTTCTTCTTCTTCCAATGTGGATATATCCAAAGAGACCGGTCTATCATCTACTAGTTCAGTCTTCGATCACTTATCAATAGAGATATTCAGAAGAGGAAAAAGAAAAGGAACTGAAAAGGGAAGAAATGAAATTGATTTCAAAAGAAGAGGGTGTGTGCCCTTCTTACCAGAAACAAAAGTTACACAAATTCAAGTCGAGGTCCCGATAGAAAAGACTGGTTCTTTTGTCTATTGAATATCGAGAAAATGACATTATGAGACAAGACGAACGGCCCTCGGGAATCAATATGAAAAGATGTCGGATTTCTCGTCTTCACAAAACTCGAAAAAGCGAAAGTATCTCACTTCTGACGGAGTGACAGACTGCGTTTCCGCGCGGATGCACTGTTTTTCGAAGGCGGCTAGAATACCTCTACCCATTCGGACAGCTATGTAGCCAAATAGGAATGACCAGCCATTTTGATGTATCAATTTGCAAATCGAAAACTACGGCATGTTGCATTTAATGACGTCAAAAAGATTCGGTTCTTTGGCATGGATTCGGATGAGATCCTGATAGAATGAGACAATTTGACAGACTACGTACCGTTCAAACTTCATAGGAAAAACCAAAATTTGTGGAAATGAAGAGAGTTACAACTACTCACAAAAAGGAAGATGATCAAGAAGATAATCCCTTCAAATTAGTTATTTTTTTAAAAAACATTACGAGTTTTGTTTGTAAATAACGAAAAGATGATATCTTAGAGATCAACGATTTGTCACCTGTTACCAAGCTGTTTAGGCTTTACCCATTTGTTTTTTCTTGATCTTTCTTTCAAACTAAACAATTTTCAACAGAAGTATTCTTTTCGAAATAGAATCTCAAAAGCTAACCCATGCTGAAAACTAGGTAACGTCTGTTTCATGACTGTCAATTTTCAAATGATTTGCCTAATTTCAATCCTCAGATGTCATGAGCTCCACATAAATTTGAGATTTTCTCATACTGGAATAGTTTCATATTTTTAGCTCTCATCAAATTGTTCAAATCGGCATCAAAAGATGCCAAACAGATGGGACAACAAGATTACGTGACCAAATCTGCTAACTGGTTTCAATTCGGTTTCATCGAGTGGCTTCTTTTTGAGATTTATGGCTAGCTTACGATAAAATAAATAAAAGTTATTATGCAACAAACTGAAGAGGTGGAAGTGTTGGTCAGAACAAATAGTTTCTTTAAGTAGGTCTATTTGACTCATGACTGACCAGTCGAGATTCTTTATGACTTCTTCAGAAAACATTGGACTCTTATTTTTATTTATAATTGTTTTTGGAAACACCTTTCTCAAAGAACGTCTCCAAAAATTATAACTGACATAAGTGGCCTAATTATGTTCTATAGTCAAACAAATCATAAAGTGATCTCATAGTTTAGGTAGTATTCCTACAACAAATGATTGCAGAAAATCAAAATGAGTTTTTGAAATAAACTATGACAATATTTGGAAATGGAAATTCTTTCTGAACCTAGTTATCAAAATTGCAACCTAATGGATAATATATCTTCAATATCTCCGATAGACAAATACATCCACAAAGATCAATTTCAGAGATATACGAATTGATAAATGAGGAATAGAGACTGTTAATAGAAGCAATAATTGGAAACGGGAAAAAGAAATATACAAGGTCATACCGTCTACGCATTGAACCAAAGTAGTACTAGGTCAACCCTGGAGGATATGGATGAGCGCCATCTGTTGACCGTTGCGGAAGAGACACTTCACGGCTTCTATATCTTTTTACCCCTCTTCCTCGTCTCTCATTTCTCTTCCATAAACAGTCCTATGACTGAATTGATTAACATCTTGAACATTTGAAGCTTCTTCTTCTTCTTCCTTTTCTTCTCATTTCAGTTTCAGTGACTCACATTCTCAAGACAGGTATATTAGAGTTCAGATGACATCAAACGACAGATTCTGATTGTATCAATAAAAAAGTAGAAGAAACGAAACGAAAAGAGAGAAAGACTGTTCAACTAACTGTGACTAGCCAAAGGTTCCAGCACTTTCTTTGCTTTTGTTGCCCATTTTCCTTTTGCTATTTCTACATTTTGATCGATGATGTTGCTAGAATTTGCATTTGAATTCAGGTTTGATGGATGAATGGGTCATACGATCGAAATGAAGTGTTTTTCGAGGATTTCTTCAGGCAAAAATATAAACATCGTTTGAGTTGTCAACTTGATTTCACAATTTGATCTGACATCATGACTTGTTCTTCCTCACTTTGTTTCCAGGAAAGTTATTCTGTTTGATGAAACTGATGAAATGTCTTCGGAGCATCTTATATATTAAATTCCCACTAACAAGCGATTTTTTGATAGAAAAAGTTCATTTATACTATGTCAAACCCGTGAGAAATAAAGAAATCCGGCAGGAGTTACTCGATATACATTTACAAGTATTTACAAAAAAACAGTGCTATTAGATTCTATGCTTGTTGTCAATTCATCGTAATCTTTGCATTCGAATCGCCGGAACAGGACTCGGGCATGGAGTATCATCTGGTGGAACATCACTGACAAGTGTTCTATTTCTGGATCGAGGGATTTTAGAGAATAGTCCTTTCCTGAAAATTAAAACTATTGAGCATTAGAAACCGTCATTCTCAACAATACCTGCAATGTAGAACGTCAGAAAGTGCATTTCTGAATCGTTTTGAAAGACATGCATAGAGAATTGGATTAATAGCAGATGATATGAATAAGAGAATATATGAAAGTGGTTGAGCGATTCGTGTCCAATGAGAATTGCAAATCACACCCGTTCGGAAATTCTGAAAGTTGAGAATTCACTTCTTGTGAGAGTCTATTTTTGTTTCATGATTCATCGCTTTTTGTTTTGGTTTTTTATTCATTTTACCCTTATTTGGGAGTCTTTGAATGTTATTGCTTAGAGAGTCTAGGCTATGAAGCATTCGAAAACAAACCCCTGTGAATTTTTGGTAAACAAGCTCAAAAAAATATTTGAAAAGTAGTTTATTCAACGTTTTCTTCCAGAAGCCCCAAAGAAAAGATGCTTACCGTAAAGAGAATCCGAGCATGATGAGGAAAAGTGAGAACTGCAAAACAGACAACCACTGCAACAAGAAGTCGAACCACTTTCCTTCTTCCTTCTGAATCTTTCGGTCTTTTTGGCTCTTTCGGCTTTTTCTCTCTAATTGGAACATTCAAAAGGCTTTCCTGTTTGTAAATCACAATCCTTCCATTCTTCATTTGCCAACTTGCTCCAGGAACTGTAGCATTTGCATATCCATTTGCAGCCTCTAATGAACCTTTTGAATCTGAAAGTTTATAATCATGAAAAATCATTGCAGGAATATGCTGACCATGACTCTGTCGACTACTTTGACGATTGCTGTCTGATGTCCAAAGTAAATGGCTGATTCGAGAGTAAATAAAGATTAAGCAAAGAAGTGGAACTGCATACCACAGAACAAAAGATACCAAGCTCATGACAGGCATTCTGAACATTAAAAGTTTATGTTTTTTAACTCTCAAGATACTCACGGTCCTCTATAACAAGCTCTGGAACCTTCCATATCAAAGTACTCTGCAGATACAAAATACATGATATTCGAACATATGCTGAGAATCCAGATAGATGCAGTAGCAAATATTCGATTTTCGTGAGTGAGCCATTTCATCCAGACAACGGATGAAGTACTGCTATGTATTTTTCAATGGAAACAAGTACCAATATCCCGGCACTAGTACATGGCATCATATTCGTTAATCCCAAATATATCTTGCAGAGACTCTTTCCAAGTGGCCAATCTCCATGATCAAATCCAACAATGTGAATCATATTCTGCAATATACAGAAAACTGCAACCAGAAGATCCGCCACTGCCAGATTTCCCAAGAAAAAGTTCGTTGGTGTACGCATTACTGGATGAGAGTCATCACATATGTATGAGATTTCTAATGACTTTTGACTCTGCATCATGTATGTCTCAACAGTGACTCTACTGAGAA
>GL379918.1:273784-310801 GCA_000143925.2 Caenorhabditis brenneri | reverse complement strand
CAATATCTGATTTCAGAAGGCAAAAGAGGAGGTTGCAGCATAATTTGGTGTCGAATTTCATAATGTTTGACTCGAGAGAGCCTCAGGAACAAATTGGAATGTTTTATTGCTGGTTAGGCGGGAGCAATTTTGGGAAAGAATAGAAAGAAAAAAAGAAGAAGAGCAGAGCACAATCAACCTCTCACTTGCTCTTTTTTTGCTGGACGATGACTGACTGAGCATCGAGTTCATGAAGACTCATTTCCGGCTCTGAATATTATTTTTGTTTGGGAAAAAGTGGTAAAAGAGAGGGTGGTGGGAAGACATTGTGAGCTGAAAGAGTGAAATGAATAGAAGAAGGAAATTTATAATTACAAACTATGAACGAATGAATGAATGACACGATGGGAAAATGGGATCATTTATTTCTTCTTCTGAAATCTTTTCAAAATCTTCTTCACGTTTTGAACGTAAAACTGCTTTGTGTGTGGATGTACTGGGATATCGAATATTACTGGCTCGTTCTGGAAATGAATGATTTATGTCTTCTGAAAGAAAAATGAAAGAATGGATGAAACATGGTGTTGGAATTAAAAACTGGAGGAAGTAAATACTCTTGAGTTAGGGTAATAACGTTGCATTGGTATTGTGATTACAAACCTTCCCAATGAACATTTTCACTTTAACCATCCCTATCTCATACTTCCCACCAACATCCAGATACTTGTTTCCTGTGTTTTCTTCTCACCTTCATATCGAGATTCTCATTACACAAACAACAATTGATAAACTTTGTGTATCCATCAGTTGTACACCCATAGCCCTCGTGAATGTGTCCAAACACGTGATACTTTGGTCGGACCCTCTTAAAAACTGTGTTCAGTAACTCGACACATCCCATTCTCTGTCCATTGTTCATCATGTCGCCGTGACCTGAAAATGGACCTTGTGGTACTTTGAACCTTTCCTAGAATCACCATACCAAGTGGTGGAGTATGGGTTAAAAGTACGTCGACGCCAGTAGGAATCATATTCCATTTGTCAAGAAGAGATTGTCCACGAGAGAGATTGAATGCCCAATTATCAACTTTTGGCTGCCTGAAATAACCGGATTGTCTTCTAAAACTTGAAAACTGAAATCAACCAAGGAGTTCCATAAATTGTGATTCCAAATAATTCGATAACACTGTCTTCCAGATAAATTGCATTTGATAAAAGATCCTATAAAATACAAGAAATGTGTTTTATTGTTTCATAAATCATTCTCACTTTTGCTGAAATTCCACCCTTCGAATCGGAGTGTATTGCTGATAACAATGCTTGTTTCAGTGCCATTTCCTTGGGTTCTGATTCCTTGTCTGCAAAAAAAGAAATATTGTTTGGTTCGTGTGATCTCTCAAATTCTACTCACTTAATTTCAAAAATGTGTCGTCAAATGTGCATTCATGGTTTCCTCCTATCACAACTTTGTACGCGTATTTTAGTTTTCCGAGAAGTTTATTGAAATTGTGAACTTCATTTGGTAATCCACAGGAAGTGAAATCTCCAGCCACAAGAAGAACATCTCCAGGTGGAAGTTTCGAAAGATCCATTTGTTCTCCATGAGTACATCCAATACAAACGAATCGAACATGATCTGGTTTAACAGGAGTATCCAATCTCATTTGACGAACTGGTTTTACTGGTCTTTTCTCTTTCAGCATTTCCCAAGCTAATGTGGGATCCTCTGTGTATTGATGAAGAGGCACCTGAAATAAAATGTACTTTTTCTGACATCGAAGATGTGTTATTGGCCCATTAATTTCACAATTTGGTTGTTTTTAACGAGCTTCTGACACGTGTCATGTGTTGTCTGGTACTGAGTTACACACTCTTTGAACTTACAGATTTATAACCTGGAAGTAAAGAATCTTTTCTATTTGGAGACGTTCCACCACTTATAGAACCACCATTCAATGAAGTTCGTCTCTGTCGATTACGGTAATCATCTCGAATGGCTTGATCTTGAAAGATTGAGGTCGTTCCAAGAAGATTTCTTGACTTGGAAAACATTTTCAGGCTAGAAGAAGAACAAGAAAGGGATTTGAAAAAAGAATAAAGAAGAGTTGCCGAAGGAGCAATCCGAATGGGAAGATTTATGGCTGGTATCGATAGGATTCGGGGGATTGTGTCATAAACACAACTGCACTCAAAGTGATTTTCGACCGAGGAGGGCGATCAAAGAGTTGAAAATGAGAAGAAAAAGAAGGAAACGAGTGAATGACGACGCTGTTAAATGAGGTCATAAGGTGACAGATTGTTGCAAATCTTTTGAGCAGGAAGGAACGAGAGAGAAACTGACTGGTCAGTTGGAATTACTAGTTTCTTTACAAAAATAACTCTGGAATGAAACTTGAATCTTCACAACTCAAGCAAAGAAAACTGACGTTTGAAGAAAAGAAAAGGTGAGAAAATGTTCGAAGAGAGCCGGAAAGAGAGTATCATCTGATGAATAACGAATCAAAGACTACCATCATCGGGTGGATCTCTTATCTCTTTTTTTCTTTTTCGTTCGAATCAAAAACTCGACAACAGTTGGTAGAAAAAAGACGAAGAAGCGCGGCCAGGATGGATTGTTTCTTCTTTTTCTTCATTTCTTCTAACTTCACAAAAGATTGGTAGGAAACTCATGGAACACATTTATCAATTTATCTCTTCCTTTTCATCAACTCCCAAATGAAAAGCCACAGAGATCAGATGTTTCTATCTCTCACTCATTGGCACTTACCAGATTTGAGATCTTTCTTTTTGATTTTTTGTCCAATGGAAGAGCTGAAGCAATAGAAGCACGACGACTTGGTGACGCATTTCCTAGTTCAAAACTATCAACAATTATCGATCCGGAACTTCTTCCTGAAATTTGAAAATTGTTTTTTTTTTAGAAACCTGAATGAAATGGGTAATTACTTCTATCTCTGTTGAATCCAATAAGTTCTTGATCTTCCATCATTGGCTGTAAATAAGATGCAGTACGGCTTCGCGATGGGAACATCATCTTCTAAAAATCGTGGATTATTATTACAGAATAAAGATAGTTGTCATTAAAAACCAGGATAAATGTGAGACTGATTATCAGAGCAAACCTGAGGTCCATTTTATGCCAATAATGTTATTTTCTAATCATACTAGAATAAAGCTCACATGATAGGAGTATTCAAAAAAATATCACTAATTATATAAGACAGATCAGTTATTGAGCTATCCCAAATGTAATTTTTAATTGTTTTGAACTAGTGTTCAGAATTAGACAGTAGGTTTTTGGACAAACTGTATGTTCACCAATTGGAACTATTTTGAAAAGCATTGTAGAGAAAAAGTAGAAATAATATAAGATGTAGTTGAATGATAAGAAGTGACCAAAGCACGAGAAAGGTCCTCAAAGGTGCCGGCCCCAATATCTTCCATCCTCCTATCTCATTTTCCTTCTTCTTCTTCTTCCTTTTCTCTTGATCAGAGTTCTCTTCCATAACATTTCCATCCCATATTCCCTGATACCTACCTCATCCTGTGGCACCGGAGCTGAGCTTCTAAAAACACAAAGATTGAAACATAACACAAACAAAGGAAACACAAAAAAAACGGACGAACCTCCGATTGAGTGACACTTTGAGCAATGCAGGACTCAGCATTCCTGCAAAACTTTTTTCTGATTTTTTGGACGACACACAGAGAAGACTTATTGAAGAGTTCTTGACGAAACAAGTGACAAAATGAAGGGAAGGGTTAAGATAATGAAACAAGAGGGAAGATCGAGTGGGTGCAAAGTTCGGAATAAATAAGAAGAAGATTGGAAGAAGAGAATGTTCGGAATGAAGGTTGGAGGAAGAAGATCATGAAATGAGGTACTTGGAGAAGATCATTCCAGGTTGAGTGCAAACTTTGGTGCAAACGAGCATTTTAATGGAAACGAGTCTCATTCAGCCGTGTAATTAAAAAGAACAAGGATTGGAAACACAATGAATAGTAATGAAGTTTAAAGTTGGATGAGAGATAGTTTTGAAGGTTTTCTTGCTGCATTCTTCATACTTCGTCTGCGAAACTTCAACATTTTTTCAAGACTTTACGGGAAATATGAATATTTGATCCAATATTTCAGAGAGTTATGAGTGAATTTTCCGAATCTTAAGGAATTGGACCAATAACCGTAGGAGCTACTATAATTTGTATTAGCAACATTAGGAGTAGAAACATCTTCAGTGGAAATCCAAATCCTTACTTTACACCAGAAGCATTCAGTCCGAGTTTGCAGTTTCATACAACACCGAGAATCAAAATAATCAGATTAGGTCAGGAATTCCTTAATTTACCATACATGTAATTTAAATAGGAACAACGAAACATGAAGTCGATTTTTTTTTTGATTTTCACTACTACGTTTCTCCAGATTCAATAATGCCCAGAAAGATCGAAGCAGTGATATTCTATCAAATTATTCGAATAAAGTTTTGTAGGAGAAACTTTTAGGGAAATCTTTGAAATCAGTTGATAAACATTTATTATGATACCATGAGAAGCAAAGACTATGGAGGTCACTAATCGAAAATCATCCTGTTATTATGATTTTTATAACACATTTTTAGAAGCAAAGAACATCGATTGGGACAGAACTCCTTCAGAGTTTCGAAAAACCTTAGTCATCATGTTCTGGGGTCTTCGTTATGAAGTGAAGACCGGCTATAATCTTGTAACGACTCATTCTAGAGACATGCCCATCTTCAACGTATTTGTAAAAATTTGATTAGAGATCTATTCAGAAGATAAAAAAGACCAACCTGAAAACATGGATCTCAAAAAAGTAAAGTGACTGGTTGGAAGGGTGTTGGAACGGAGAGGCCGCTGTCATCAGGTGTTGATTTACTCGCCACCAGTACCAACCAAAAGAAACGACTCCTCCTTCCCATCCTCCCTCACTTCTGTCTCGCCACAAAGACTTGTCATAACTCATCAATAAACGTTTTTGACACTCTACAACGGGTCACAATAAGCGATCAAAGTTGAGAGCTGAAGCCGAAAAATTTCTTGGCGAATAGTGGGTAAAAAGAAATAATGATGAGTGGTGCACAAAAAACAGAGGGAGATCCATCCGACGACGGCGACGGGGGGCAAATCAGAGGGTCGTGTAACCGAATGATGGATTAGAATGGGAAAGAGGGCGGTACAATGAAATTAGAAAAGGTGTTGAAAGTCAATTGAAATTTGAAATCACGAGATGATTACGTTCCAGTGTTTCTATGATTCTAGAAAAATATGAAAAATCTCGTGCTCGTTTTCTTTTGAGTGCTACAAATAATAAGTGTTTCAGAGGTAAGATATTGATGATTGGTGTTCTGGTGGAGGTCTTTCAAAGAAAAGCATTCTAAGAGTCACCATTATAATGGGTTCTTTCATTATCTTTGTAGTTCATCTTCTTCTTCTTTTTCTCAATAAATGCATTCACTGCCAAAAAGTTTTCGAGTGATTTCTGATCGCAATCAAATTGTGTATCTCTCTTTGCTTCTTCATTGTAACTTCTATTCTATCTTGTCCTCCTCGATTAACCTTTCGACAATAAATCAGGCTCTCCCAGGCAGCTGTCTTCCTTTCCGTACCGCCCGCCCCAATATCTTGTTTTCGTCGCTGAAACTGTGCGATCCGTTTGAAATAGAATCGAAGAGGAACGATGAGGAAGAGCAAAACACGGATAGACATGGCAGGTGACTTTTGACTGCACTTGATTTCGAAGTAGATGTTCCAGAACATCTGAACTCATTGAAAGAAAATCATGAAAAGAAGAAGCGTTTCAGAGAAATGAATCTGGATTTAAGAATGTTTTTTTTATAGGAAGGATGAATGTTTCATCAAAACTTAAAATAAATGATCAAAATATTTACTGTATATCTAGGAGACTACTCGGAACCATTAGAAGTTCTAGAATTGGATAAAACTTCCCTGAACACAGTGATAAAAAAGAATATCTGTTCAGAGATTTAACGGCTTTCAGCAACGATTTTTAGTTGATCTTGTTGAACATGTTTTTAGAAACACAATTCTTCCACTCTCATAAATTTCTTTTTGAATATTAGTTTCTAAAGTTTTGGATCGCATGATCCAGCAGCAGCTGACTCTATAGTCCACCGAGTGTGTCAACCTAATTACCCTTTCTTCCGCAACCAAGACAGACATCACTGAAATGAAGACATAAAAACAGAACAACGGTTTATTATTCTCGAACGAACGAATACATAAGAAAATTATGGATCAGTGATCTCATCATTTTAGATTCTATCCAGAAAAAACGAGATCGATAAGAGTTCAATCACAAAAATATAACAAGAGGTATAATCAAAAAGACGGATTTATGATTTACCACTGCGACGCATTCCAACCTCTGTTACCACCTCGTCCTCTTCCACCACGACCACCTTGGTAACCTTCGCCGCCACCCGGTCTTCCGTAGCCACCTCCATATCCGCCACGCATCGATGGGGAATTGTTCCAGTCACCACCAGCACCGTAACCTGAGTTGTTGAATTGTTGATAACCCATTCCGGCATTTGGAGGAGGGAAGGGTCGAGCATACGGATGATATGTATTTCCACGTCTGTTACCACGTGAAGAGTACATTCTACCCCCGCGAGCTGAAGTTATAGTGATTTCTACTCAAAAAAGTCAGTATAGAAACAAAATAGAGCATATCAGGTAAGAGTGTGCGTGCAGAAATCAAAGGAGTGTTTGCTATACGAGGCATGCCAAGTTACCTGGTGCATAATTGTTTGGAGATCCTTGACTCAGGAATGACGAATCGCTTGCTTGAAATGATGAATCTGAGAAAAAAACAGTTTTCAGAAACTAGTTTTCAGTTGGAAAAAAACTAACTGTTAGACGATCCAGAAGCCCAATCAGAATACGCATTATTGGGGCGATTTTGTGGAACTGATGGTTTTTGTACCAACTGAAAACGCCTTTTAGAGAACTTCAAAGAAAATAATTTTATAATTTTAACTTACAGCATGATCAGTTAGCAAACTATCTTTTATTGGACCGGCTTCCGACATGTAATCTTCAGAAGATATGTCACGAAGAAGTTGTCGAAGTTCTGCGTCTGGTTGGTTCATAGTGGCTAGAGACTCTGGATTTTCACATGATCGTACGAGAAGTGCTTCCATACAGGGACGGAGACTAACAAGAGCAGCTGCAGTTTTCACATCCATTCGGATAGTTATCCTTAAAGATCCATAGTAAAAAAAGAAATCAAGATATTTCAGCCTACATGTCATCAACACGGACAAGTCCTTCTCCAATACATTCAATTTTGCGACTTCCAAACACTAGCAATTGTATAGCAGTGATAACTGACATTCCTTTACATGAAATGCACCTTGTGCGTACTTTTTCAGTGAAAACGAGAAGAGGACTTGGTAGTTCAACTTCCTGTTTGTTGTTCATTGGTACGAGAACAGAGTATTTATTGATGAGAGCACTTGATTGTTCGATAGTCAATACTTTTCGTTTACCCGTGTAATAAGCCACATTCGGATAAAGTGCCATAATAAGGAGCGAACGCATGAGATTCAGTTCACGGTCTGGGGCGTTGACGCTCACACCTATATCGTATAAAATAGCTTCAGGGAAAGAACATTGATTGCGAAGAACATCAATCAATTGTCGTCTCGCACCGCTGAAATTTTAAAGAAATTATTTTTTTTTCTAAAAATGTCATACTCTGTCATTTTGAGAATTGGATTGCTGACTGAGTTGCGATCACAAAACTCGCGTTCGGCAGCCGAGGCTCCCATTTGAACCGCTTCTCGAAAACCTTGATAAACGGCTACCAGAGCAACATGATCAGAGAATTTATTGCCGGAGAACTTTCTTTGTATGCCGTTTAATCGACTGTGATGTTTTTCACGAGGAACAAATGGTGTTGGGAAGGACATTGCCGCTGCTACATCACACATGACTGATCCAGAACCGAGAGCCGTTCCCAAAATCAATACTTTCGCTATCACAGGCTCAATTGGCATTCGAGCAAGCATTTGTCCAAGACTTGTCAGTTCCAGATTTCGATCAAGAGCTCCCATAGCTTGTAGAACTGCTTCACTTTCAACAACCATGTCGTACGGAGGTGGCTCAAGAGCTTTTCCAAGAAAATCTCCTACAGATCCGAGACGAAGAAGTTTAATTGTCAGTGCGATCTGGTGAAGAGGAATACGAAGCATTTCAGCAGTTCCATGTTCTTCGAGAGCTTCGTATCTTGTTGAACTACATAAATGGAAAGCATATCCAGCACGAACACGTCCAGCGCGACCTCTTCTTTGGGTGACATTAGTTTTCGAAGCCCAAACTGTTGCAAAGTGTACCATATTATTGTTCGATGTGTACATCCTCTCCTTTGCTCTGAAATCACATGAAGTTCATGTTTTTAAATATATGTAAAACAACTTACTTGCATGAATCAATAACATAAACGACGTCATCAATCGTAATACTTGTCTCGGCAATATTTGTAGAGATGATGATCTTTCTTTTTCCGGGGTAATGGTTGAAAACTTTTCTCTGGTCTTGACTAGTCAATTGTGAATGCAGTGGGAGTACTTCGTATTTTGAGGCCTGACCGAACTCTGAATGCTCTAGAAGTCTATTGCAGAGTGTCATAATCTCTGCCCATCCAGGTAGAAAAATGAGGACAGCTCCTTCGACTCCACGATCCGCAATATCTGTTAGAACTGCTTCGATGACTCCGTATGGAATATCTTTCTCTGAGATACGTGACATGGCGGTTCTCAATGATTCGTTAATAGATGGATCAGATAGTATATTCATATTCCGTCCTTTGTCATCCACTTCTTCATCCCCATCATCTTCTTCCGGTGGCGGAGCACCTTTCTTCTTCTTCTTTTGTTCAACTTCTTCTGGCATATAACGTAGATTTTGGAGAATTTGTTCCAGGAAGAAGGCTAAAAATACAACAATATTTTTTTAACTGGGTGATTACGAACCTTGAACCGGGAAAGTCCTGCCATGCATAACAATAACTGGTGTTGGTCCAACATCAGGCATTGATCCAAAAAAATTCGTGAACAAATCCGTATCAATTGTGGCTGACATAAGAACGACGCGAAGATCTTTGTATTGATTGATCATATCACGAAGAACAATCAGAACAAAGTCAGTCTAAAAACTGTGATTGTTCTCGTATTACAACTAATAACTTACATCTACATCTCTCTCATGAATTTCATCGATAATAACGTGAGATATTCCTCTCAATCCATTTTCCATCATTCTGAGCAACACACCAACAGTGCAGAACATAATGGATCCATATGGGCGTGGCGTTGCGCTATCAAAACGGACATTGTATCCACAAGTTTCTCCCACTTCTTCTCCTCTTTCATTTGCAACACGTTCAGCAAGAGAAATTGCAGAAATTCGGCGGGGTTGAGAGACAACTGCATTGAAATGAGCAGCTTTCGAGTTCCCGATGAAGCTTTCAAGAAGAAACTGAGCAACTTGTGTACTTTTTCCGCATCCCGTCTCTCCTTTGATTAATGTGACACGATTGTTAGCTACCGTTTGTACGATTTGATCTCGATACTGTGAGACTGGTAACTCGTTGCGTTGCGCTTTGCTTTTCTCGATTTGTGGTCCTTGTTTTGCTTCTTCCTTCTCAATGATACGATGACTGATCTCGTCCATGGACATCTAATGACATTAAAATATTCATTTGAAAAAAAATAAACTTAAAACTTACGAAAGCAAGAGGAGGCTCATCGATATTAGAGGCCCTCCACGGATTCCAATTTTGAAGTGGTGGTGCCCACGAAATATTTGACGCTGTCGATGCCTCAGAATTTGGAAACTGCGCCAATTTTACATCAGTGAGCAACGAAGATGGAGCTTCAGTGGAAGACAAGGATTCATTTATAGTTGGCAGGTCGATACCACATGACTTGACGTAGTTGATGACACGAGTTGACAATTCTTCCGGTAGATTGATGTCAATGTCAGGAAGCTGTAGTCAGCAATTTTACTAAGTTAGTATTAAGATGGCATGCACTCACTGTGCTAACTTTGGTCTTTTTAGTTGGCCCGCTGTAAGCTTGCATGATGTTTAGATGAAACATCTGACGGACAACATTCATGGCGCAACCTGCTTCTGACACTTTCTTATTCGAACCTGAGCCTTTTCCGATGATTTCTAGAATGATGAAGTGTTTTATTTAAGATTTCCGATTACTCAAAACTTACTCTTGTTGAGTTGCGGGACGAAGATTTCTGCACTTGTTTCCATCGTTCTAAAAACAGAAATACATGTTGATTTTAAATAAAAGTACAGCATACCTAACTGCATTAGACTCTTTTAATTTTGTTACATAGCTCACTTGAGGAAGTCTCATTTTTTGCAAATATTCGTTCAGAGCTTTTTTTGAGTTTTCCATAGTCCATCCTCCGTGAAAATTAGATTTGTGATCTACGGTTTCGGATGCAGCAATTTCATCAGCCTTCTGAGTTACATATTGTTCATGAGTAACTTCATCACGTTCGTAAGCGTTGCTCCATGGGTATCGAATCTGTTTGACTGGTTGAGGCGGTTGTTGCTGTTGGTATGTGGACCCATCTTCGGCACCAACAAACATTGTTGCGGGTTCAGAGGAATTCGTATCTTGCCATGTTGAGGCTACTTCCAGACTAGAAGAAGTGAATGTCGGGAGTTCATTTTGCTGCATTGCTCCTTCTCTCACCAAATACTGACAGAAGTCTAATGCCGCATTTGTGGCAGCATCCTATAGATAAGCTTATATGTGTGTTCATGTTCTAGATCAAACCTTTTTATTCGTAGAATTTCCGAATGCAGTGTATGGAAAATTTGGTACACGAAGTTCACACTTGAATCTTTGTTTCGCACCTCTCGTTTCACCTCTTGTGTCGTAATTAGGGTTCCCATGCTTGTTTCGACCGAGCCAAGCGTATAGAAATTCCTTAATATCTCGAGACATCTGGAAAATAGTTTTGGAATCACAACTGAATCTATTTTCCTAATCGATAACAGAGATTACAACTCAGATATTTTATATACGCGAAACTATTGAATGAAACTATTTATTTGTCATAATGTGCAAATATATAACTTTTATTCCAAACAAAAGTATCATTCACTGGTTAGTTTTCCATTCTTCAACAATGGTCTGAGATCGAATCCCCGGTCCCCTAAATTGCGTTGCTTGTGTAACGTCAGGAATGTGTCTGTGTCTTGCTGCAAACTCTTCTATTAGTTCTCAAACGCTTTCTTTAAATCCCACCTTAATAACCTTATCGACTTGTTCTCGAACATCTTCCACTGTTTTCATGTCTTTCTCAATTATTTTCAAGCTATTCGCCTGACTGGTCTGGAGGAAACATGAACCATTGAAAATCCAAACAGGGTCGATATCTTTCTAATATTAAACTATTATTTTCATAAATCTGATTTTAATTACTTCTTTGATCCTTCGGCCCACCTCCCGTAATTTTTGTCGTTCCTTATCAAGGTTCACACAAGTTTCCTTTGCTTGATTCAGTCTGAAAAAGTTTTGATCAAAGTATTATGTATCACGGTTGCTCACTTTGTGGAGAGGTATATGATTTCGGTAGTCCTATCTCTCACTTCTTTTTTGGGATCATGTGGGGTTTTCGTCCTGTTTAACGCCATTCCAGTATTGATACTTGTGATCATTTTCTGAAAACTTTTGCATTATGAATGATGGATAGAAGAAAAACATATTGTAAGATTAAATTTCAGAGAAAATAAAATGAATAGACTATAATTGAAACGTTTTGAGCTAATTTGAGAACTATTGACAGAACAATCTGAATTTAATTGCTGATTATTTGAAAAGTCGCTAGTCGCTAATTTGTCGTATGATAAAGTGTGTCGTGTGCAGTGCACTTTCTCGGTGTATTGCGAACCGTAGTTAGTTAGTTAGGTCGACATGTTCGCATTCCCATCCGAATCATTTTCAAATTGTTTCGCTAATATGACATTTAACTTACTTCATTCAATTCGATGAATGGTGATAAAGTGAACAAATTTATCAATCAAAAGTCTTGAAAAAACACATTATTTTCATTCTTTTGTTTTAATTGAGAACTGAAGTCTTTTTTGTGAGAGAAGAATGGAAACCTTATCGTTTCTTCTATCTTCCTCGTCTCCTCCGATAACATGAATACGCACATTTTTTCTTCATATAGTAGCCGTCGAATCATTTTTTTGTCTCATTTGTCTCAATCTCTGTAATTTTACTAACAATCAATCACTAAACTTTCATACCAGATCGAATATGAGTGATTGGGGGAACGCATTCGATGAACAGTGTCGATCGGAAGGGCTTGAAGTGCCAGAAAAGGTGGTCGGATTTATTTGTGTTTATTTGGCTATGCTTGTTTGTCCGTTCTTGTCCAGAGCTTCGGCTCTTCTTCTTCCCACTGTACAAATGCTTTTGCTTCTGCTCACTGATGTTCATGCTCTTTTCCTGTATTTATGCGTGTAAAGCGAGTGCATTTTGAAATATGCGTATGAAAGAACAAAAGTTTATCAAACATTTGCAGACCGAGAAAAAGCAGTCAAACTCGGAAATGGATCCAAACGAAGAAAACAAAGGTGAATTGTGCTTAAAATAGCTCTCCTCTACTATATCGATTTCAGGCTTCAATAGTGGAGGTATCAGTCGAGGAGGAATGTTTGGGGGAGGTCCGAAAATGAATGCTCCGCCACCTCAAACTTCATTCGGAGCTACCTCTGGAACGAGAGTGGGAGGTAGTTTTTCTTTTAAAAAACTGTCTGGTTTAGTCTTTAATCTGTTGTTATTTCATTTTCCCTTTTGTTGTGTTACTTTAGCACTGAAACGCTTATTTAGGTTCCTATGGAAGCACAGGACCAGATGGCAGAGGAGCAGCGATAGGCTCATCTGATGAGATCAATGGAGGAGGTAATGTAATTTCGGTTGGATTACGCAAGGAAAAACCTGCATGCAATTTCTCACGTGGTGGTGGCTTTGGCTCTAACCGTAACACTGCACTTCCACCAGTCAAAAGTAGTCACGAAGGAGGGCGCTTCGGAGCTATGGCAACAAAAAATTTCGATAGCTTAATTAGTTCTGACAATTTTCCAATACAGTCCAAAGCCGGCGGGCGCTTCGGAGCAACTCAAGCATCGACTAGTCACATGTCTATAGGCGGAAGGTTCGGTTCAAAACAGCCAGCTTCTTCAACCCCATTAGATTCTGGTCTCGGCCCGGGATCAACACCGGATAGTTCATCAGCGAGTTCGATCGATGGAAGTTTCGTGGTGGCAAAAAATTCGCTGAGTCGCACTTCTGTTGGAGGAGCATTTGGAGCTAAGAGTTCTCCTTCACACGTGACAGTTACGAGTTTGGGTGGGAACTCGAAAGACTTACCTCAACCCACTTCAACATCAACACCTGCTGGGACCTTTCAATCAACATACTCGCAAAAGAATCTCACTCCTGTTGGTGGATCGTTTGGTGCAAAGGTTGCGGATACTTCTGTGCACATAACGACGGCTACAGACTCTAGTGACAGCTTGAAAAAGACAATGAATAATACTCGGTCATCGGGTTTTACTGGTAGTAACTTTAAAACGGCACAGTTGCCAAGTGGTCCAGCTTTTGTTGGCGGATCATTTGGTTCAAAAGATTCTATTTCCTCTACCAACTTGACAACGACGGCTCTCGGTCAACATTCAACCGTAACAGAAAATACGCCGCAGTCTACATCTGCTCTTGGGAGCTTTTGTTTTTCTGTACAATCTACGAAAGCTTCCCGTGGCAGCTTCGGATCATCAATTAGGCCAACAGTTCCTTCTAGTGAGGAATTCGAAGTCAGACCAACACTTGAACGAAAAGATTCTATTGAAAGTAGCTCTGGAAATTCTTCTATGATGGGAGGAGCTACTACAGCAACTGCAGGAGGAGGCTTCCATTCGATACATTACGGCAACACTCAACCAAAACCAACTGTAGGCGGCTCGTTCGGTGCTTCTAAATCAAGTTCAGGAGTATCAATTGGTGGAGCCTTTGGAAAAACATCTTCTGGTGTTTCAATTCCACCTCATTTCAACGTACCACCGCCAACCTTATCTAATATAAATCGAAGCAATCTTGACTATCCCCAAGAGAAAGACAAGAGCGTATCAATTCCTGGTCCCAATTTTAAAGCTGAAGCTAGTTTCGGTTTGAAAACAACGGAAAACATGAAAGAGGAGAAACCAACTTTTGAAAGTTGTTTTGGAAAATCAAACCCTTCAAATAATTCTAACTCTTCGCCATTCGGACGTCCACCTCAAAGCGTTGAGAAGAATTTTGAAGAAAAAGAAAATGTCGCTTCATTCACACCGGAAACAGGGGAAAATTCGCATTTCAACACCACGAACGACACTAGCAAGAAACCATCGTTTGGACCGCTCGAAACGAAGCGTGAGCTTGGAGCTAACTCCAGTGTGTCGAACGCTAGAGAGGAGTCATATGGTTTGTGTGGGATCCCCGACAATTCTAAAACGCACAGCTTGCTTTAACTCTTTAAACCTTTTGTTTCCGCCTGTCATAGAATAAGCTGCATGACGTCTGTTGCATATCACCCTTTTTTCTAATAAAAACGTATGAGGTCCTTTTTCAGTTCCATTTATGCCAGGTGCACCAACACCCATGAGAGGAGGATTTCAAGGAGCATTCAGGTTCGACCACATTAAGTTGTCAGTTTATTCATGTTGTTTGCAGAGGTGGTCGTGGTTCTGGAGGGGGAGGACAAATGGATTTCGGTTCTGGCGGTCAAGGACGTAAGTGATGAGGGAAGAGAATCATTAGTTTTTATATTATCATTAGATGTACATCGATGAATAAATTTTATAAAGATTCTGATTATCTGTACAATAGTTCTTTTTCAGAAATGGGCCGTGGAAGAGGGCAATCAACTCAATCGTTTGTTCCTCAACAGAGGCCGACACCGCCGTCGTTAACGTCTAATCAAGCTGTCAGGCCGGTAATTAGAAAAATTTCAACAACAATTAAATTCGACTTTCATACAGGATCCAAAGTATAAGTACACAAAGTCAACAGACGAAACTCATGAAAAAGTTCCGATCCCTGCCGACATTGCACTTCTCAACAAATTCATTCAAAAAGAAGTGAAAATGATGAAGGATACCGTAGTTGATGTGCAAAGACAAGACCCGAAATCACCTCTATACTCCATTTCTTCTTTCCGCGAGCTTCGCCTCAAGCCGGAAGTTTTACAGGCATTGGACACTCTTAACTTCCAATTTCCAACAAGAATCCAAGAAACAGCTCTTCCTTTGCTTCTTATGGAGCCGTGAGTTGCTTTAGGAAAAATTTATTCTAGATATTCGTGTTTAAATACGTTTGAGCACGGTGTTTTATAGGCCATCCAATTTGATTGCTCAAGCTCAATCGGGAACAGGAAAAACTGCTGCATTTGTTCTCACGATGTTGTGCAGAATCGATGTGAATCTGAAATGTCCACAGTGTATCTGTCTCGCCCCAACTCTCGAATTGGCCAAGCAGATCGGAGAGGTAGTCGAAAAAATGGGAAAATATATGGAGAATTTGAAAATCCACTACGCCATTAAAGGAGGAAACTTGGCAGCAATGCGAGGACGGAAACTAACTGAACAAATTGTCATTGGAACTCCAGGAATCGTTAGTTTTAATTTTGAAAAAAAACTAAGGATCATCGCTATTTTTCAGACTCGTGAGTACTTGCAAAAATACAAGTGCATTGATCCCAGTCAAATTCGTTGCTTAGTACTTGACGAAGCAGATGTTATGATCTATCATCAAGGTTTTACCGATATCTCCACCACAATCTATAAGTACGTTTGTTGTCATTTATATATATATCACATTATAATGATCAATTATTACAGCATGGTCGAGGAAGCTTCTGAATCTGTTCAGTCAATGTTATTTTCTGCCACCTACGACGAGCCAGTAATTAATTTCGCCACCAAAATCATTAAAAATGCAATTGTGGTTATGTAAGTGATAACAAATTTTGTTAGCATGTGAATCCAAAATGCTTACACAAGAAAAAACGGGTATATCCAAATATAGCTCCCCCCCCCCCCCCTATCCAAATAGGACCCCCCAAACTCAACCTAAGTACAGCCCCCCACTTTCACTTTTATCTCCAAGAAGCACCCCCCAATTGCTCGTGGGGTTTACTGTTCTCGTATCCAAGGATAGCCTCCCAACACGAAGAAGGGCCCCCACCCGATTTGTACAGGGTGGGGGGTTCTACTTAGATTCATTTCAACGTGGGGGCGCTATTGAGGTGGGGGGCTCTACTTGGATTATCCCGAAAAAGCCCTTTTATTAAATAATTAGCCAGTCGCCATATAGACCCGGGTTTGAACTGATGTTGTTCCTTCTCAGCAGGTGTTCTCCGTTTTTTTTCAAGTGGTATTGTTCTTCATAAATCTTGATCAAACTTTAAGGCTGAAGCGCGAGGAACAAGCTCTACCGAATATCAAACAATTTTATGTGCAATGTGCATCCAGAGATTCGAAATTTGCTGTAATTTTTTAAATGGTGAATTCCCAGAAGTCTTATTACTTTTAGGCAATCGTTAACCTCTATAGTGGACTTGCTGTCGCGTCATCAGTCATTTTCTGTCATACAAAAGCTAGCGTTATGTGGTTGTATGAGAATATGAAGGCTCGTGGACACCAGGTTGATGTACTTCATGGCGATATGACTGTTGTTGAACGAGCGGATACCATTATTCGTTTCAAGCGAGGCGACTTTAAAGTTCTCATCACTACTAATGTGTTTGCTCGTGGAATTGACGTGGCTCAAGTATCTGTTGTGATCAATTATGACCTTCCAATTAAATACGATGAGCAAGGTAGTCCTATGGTCATTGAAGGCTTCACACAGCCTGATTGTGAAACATATCTGCACCGTATTGGAAGGACAGGAAGATTCGGAAAGACTGGAATTGCCATCAACTTGATTGACTCTGAAGACTCAATGAATATGATCAACATTCTCGAAAATCACTTCCGTAAGATTTTCAATAATTTAATCGAAATTAGAAAGCATCCTTATGTTCAGAAATGAAAATCGCGCGAATGGACCCATCAAATATTGAGGAGTTGGAAGCCATCGAAATGGCATAAACTACGACATATCGAACGTTTTACAGCGGGTTTCTATCTTCTGCGATAAATTATACGCTGCCTATTCATTTTGAAATGCTGAGCACTGTTTTCCTATTTGTTATTCTTTTCACCTTTTTATTTTATTAACGGAAAAAAAAGTTATCACTTCACCATCAATTCGTTTTTTTTCATCTGGTACACAAAACTCTTCAATTCTTGGAGAATGCTTTAGATAATAAACGGTTCTAGATGTTTATCGACAGGAAATGATCGTTTGAAAGTTTTTAATTATTCCCTCTGGAAATTGCGCTCGAATGAGGGAGAGAGCATTATTTTTCATGATTTACCGCACCATCTTTTTCTATCCCTCTTCCGTTCAGATCGAGGACTGTTGTCTGTTTGTAGGTAAACAATTCCATAATCACATCTTTGTTAGGAGAGGAACTTTCCTACCTCTTCTTCCTTCCATGACAGGTCATCTCCGTACAAACTGCATTGTTATCAGAAAAGGACCATTGATTCATCGACATTCAGTTGATAACAATTTTTGTGCCTTGAAAACCTAATGAGTCACCTCGTTCTAAAGAAATCGGATTTTTACGGTCGATACTTTTCTTTTGTTTCAAACCGGGCAGCTTTGATTATGAGTTTCTGTAGTAGCTGCTACTCTTTTGTTACTTTTGAGCAAAAGAAAACACCCATTCATATATGACTAACGCAGTGTAGTGCTGGACATACATTCCTATATTCCTACTGTAGTGCGATGTCATACACAAGTCACAGAAACAAAACAATTTCGTCCAAGCTGACTATAACAGTTACTTCGGAATTAAGTCGAGTCATCTGGATTTTTCTTTCAGCCCTACATTGAATATAGAATATTCTCCATGAGAAAATAGTTAACTGCAAAAGTATACACATGTTATTCCGAACATCTTCAATAAATTCGGTGCGGTAACGCAATAACCATTCCGCCACTAGCACGGAGGTATAATTATGGGGGCAATAATCGTGGTTGTAAACTTATGGTCCTCCCAGAATCTCCTCATTCTACTTCTCATGTCCGCTGGCAATCTGATAATAATGCAGTACAGAATTGTGGGTGTCTCGCCACTTTATCTGTTTTCCTAATCTCTTTTTTCCTCCACATCTTGTCCTTCTGGATAAATAAATATTACGGTAATATGATGATGGATGGTCTTATGGTGTCAAGGTGAGCGAGGAGACGCATACACTGAATAGTCACTCGCTATCATTGTGGTATCAAAATATCGTAAAACATCACTATTTTGCTATTATTCATTGCTCCTTTGAAAAAAACATTCAGGCTAGCAACGTTTCGTGTTCTTACAGTTGCTCTTTTGTTTTGGTGATAGAAACTGGAAAGTACAGATACAATATATACATGTTCAGACAGCCAGACGCAAGTTTTAATTAAAACTGTCGAACCGTCGGTAGCCACCAAAAGCTTTTTTTCTCCTTTGAGGACAGACTAACGCCGCCAGTTATGACAGAATCGCGCCAGGATTACGCAATATGAAACGGTACCTAGTTGGCAAATGATTTTCGGTCACATTCACTCGATTTCTGTTTAAAAAATGATATTCACTATGTTGAAAACATAAATTTCATTTATCAATTAAAAAAATTATCGTATTCGGGAATTTCCACTTCACCGTGATCGTAATTGCGCGCAAAATTGCGTACTCCTCTTACCGTAACACCTGGAAGAAAACATTTTAAATTTGGTTTCTGCAAAAATGCTTTCGTTTTCATATATTTTTTCTTCACTCTATACCTAATAATTTCTTTTTTTCTTTGCTACCAAGCATTTGCGTTGAACATGCAGCTGTCCGTTCGAGAAACGCCCTCGCATAGAAGTTCACAACAGCGCGCGACTGTCTGTATCACGTATCGATTTCTGCTGATAACATCATTTCAACACTTTTCTCTTCTGCAAAAGCCTATGGATTTGCTTTTCGCGCACACGCCCTCTCTCTCTCTCTTTCGAAAAAAGCAACAAAAGTCGACGAGTGCTTTCAATTAGACGCAACCAGTAAGCCGTCTCCTTCTATTTTCTATTCCCGAGTGCGCAGGTGTCTTTACTTCCACTTTTTTGCTCGTTTTTCTGTCTCCGTCTCTAGCTGATAAATGGAGAAACACTTTAGTCGACACTCGAAAAATTCTTTATTCCGAGGTCTCAAAAAAGGTGCCGTAAAAGAAAACCAAAAGGATGACATGAATATGTCAAAAGCCTCAACACTCTATTCTCCCTCCTATATTCTTTGTTATGCCCTAATTAGTTTGTTGTCTTTTTTCAAATTTTTTCATATAAGTCTAGTATTAAGAAAACGATTTTCCCATCGTGCGCTGTTGTATCTTATCAGAAATGTTAGCGATACTGAAGGAAAGCCAACAACATGATGGATGTCGGCCTGGGAACCCAGTACTTTCACTTTTTGCTGCTCAAAAATTTGCATATCTCTTGTCCAGTCGCACGTCTGAAGAAGTTCCTCTTCCGTTCAATGTTTCTCACACTTATTCATTGTTTGAACAACGCCTGCCAATCCAAATATTCGCCCGGCGCCGACCTTTCAATCCGGCTGTCGGCTGACTGGACAGGTGCAAAAACAAAAGGTCTTCCGATCATCGTGTTCTTCTTTCTGAGAAAGCGTCTTTTTTACGAAATTTTTATCAACTATTATCCTGATGTTTTTGCGAACATCTGGTGAATTGTGAAGACGAATACACAAAAAACGAATATCTCGGATTGATGTGCAGACGGGCGGTGTGTCTTCACGCTGATCCTCCACCCATCTGCATGATGATGATACTTTTTCTCGAGAACCTTTTTTTTTCATCGAGTTTTCTCAGTTTTCGTATCAAGTTTCCCCGCCCATAATTACTCGTTGTGCTCAATGATTGTGCGAGAAAACTCGTGTATTGGACGTTTCTGTAAAGTAGATTTCCTCATAAATTATTCAAAAGTCAGGAAGAAAAAGAAGATTTGTTGCTCTCATTCCCGTCCCTTGCCACATTTGCTCTCATTCATTCAGTTCACCTCTACATCAATCCATAAAGGTCATATATCCTATTTCAAAACTTTTTTTCGTTGTCGGTGTCACATTTTCCGGATGAGCACACACTAGAAGACTGCTTTTAGATCCGTTATTTCTCATCCTACATAGTCTTGCAAAGCTGATTTGCGAGCAACTGAGGTGTTTGAACACTTCTTCATCTTCTCGAGTCTCTCCAAAAACCTCAAATAGTTTCTCAATTAATGTAAAATTCTAATTTCACACTTTGTTCTTCTCTCGATTAGCACGAAGCCGCCCACATCCGTTCCATTTGCGCAAAATGAGATCTCACATTCTGCCACCGCCACAATGAAACTAGAAGGTGAAATTCTGCACTCTGAGCACTTTAGAGTACGTAATGCAATTATCACTCTTTCAAACATGAAAGTCCTCTGATGACATCCATACTTTCACTGACGATGGTAATAAGACATCTTTTTTTTATATTGTTGTTCTTTCTTCCAAAGCTTTATGCCCTATCTTTATTTTTTCCTGTCGGCGATGTTCACCATACCAATCTAAACTTTTATGTTTTTCTTCGTCTTTTTGTTGAGCATGTAGTTCCGAAATTGAATTTCCGCGGCTTCAAAATGGCACCAAAGATGTCGATTTATCATCCGAACTACTTCCCCTCTTGTTCCCTTTTTATTCTTTTTCTTCAGAAGCTGTCTTCAGCGGCTTTGAGCTTAGCTCATTCTGTGAACAAACATACAAAAAGAACCTAATCAGAGCTCGAAGAACTCATCTGAAAAGAAAAGAGGACTCGACGGAAATCGTAAGAGAGTAGTAAAACTGGGATGATGGAAAAGAGGCGAGCATGAATAATTTCTAAGTCTCGATTCGAACACCTTCATTCCTTTTTGCCACACAGAATGCGTGAGAACCTCTTCAGCAAGTTTTGATTATAAATGTAGAACTTCCGTGGGCTATATTCGTATTAGTATAGTGGTGAAATTACATTATTCTTCGTTTCTTTTCGATTCAAGTTTTTCCTTTCCAAACCTCCGACTGGTGATTTATGATAGTCCGTCGGTTTGATGGGCACTCATCTTTTCATCATGGTTGATAGAATCTCTACCGTCTGACGAGTTTAGGAGCTTCCGGCATTCATCGTTTATGTATTCCTATCTGATGTGCATTTACCCCTATCGGAGATACTTTCTCATTTAGGAAAAAAGTAAAAAAAAAAGATTTTGAAAAAAAAACGAGCAGATCTCTTCTTGTTGACCAACTCATAAACCCATTCCCCATGTTGTCCCTCTGTTTTTTCGGGTCCAATGCCCTCAATATAAGCGACTTAACTCTGCATGGACATCTCTCTCTCAACTGAATGAAAGTCAGTGGCTTCTTTTTCCACTCATCATATTTTCATACATATTCAGTTTCCCCTCTTAGTTTCCCTATCAAAGTGCACAGTAAATTCATATCTGATGAAATGTGGCAATTGTCTTCTGGTATCGAAGTCCGCAAACTCTGTCTTTCCGATCCAATGAATTCAGCACACGAGATCGTTAAAATCTTGGCCAGTTGCGTTTCCTGCTCTGGCGGCCTTCGTCGCTAGACTCAAAAGCTTACCTTGTTTGCATCCGGAAAATTGTCGTAAAACATGACTTCGCTCTCCCATTTTCTCCCATGTTCAAGTAAGGTGGTCAGTCTTTATTGCCGTACAAAGAAGGGCGTGTTCCGTTCTTTTTTAACACAAGTCGGCGCTGAATATTCCACGACTGGCTTTGAATGCTTGAACAGATCTGCAGTAAATGCATCTTCGCATCTTCGAAAAGAAACTCTTCAATAATCTGTAATGTAAATTTTTGAACACTCAAAAAAATATCGCTTCATTTTTGCGTGCTTTGCATCTCTGAATTGTGTTGTTTGCATCGAAAATTCTTTATTCCCTCTATTTTCAAGATGTCTTAACCTAGAAGAATTTAAAAACTGTAGCATTTACTGTTTTTTTTTTGGATAGCTATATAAACACATTCTAGTTTAATACAAAAGTATTATTCATGAAAATAATAATAGTCACTAAGAGCGTAATGATAGACATTTCTATACTATCGTATAACCGGAAGGATGACCATGTGGATATCTTTTTTTTTGGCCCTCATCCAAATGTCTGTTCAACTATTTTCTCAGGTGTCATGATGGTCCTCTTAATCTGTCATCTATGACTCCGAGAATGATTCAGGTTCCCAGCCAATTTGGCAACAGACGGCAGTGTCTATTCGTTTCCGTCAGACACTAATCTCTTTTATGTTTATGACTACTGTCAAACACGTTGCTCTACTTGACAGTTGATCGTCTTGGTTCAAAAATTGACTTTATCTCTTCATGAGAAAGAGCATTCTCACATAAGATGGTATTCATTGATAACCTTTCCATATCAAGGTCATTCCAACCTATAATTGCTCAACACCTCGTTTTCTCTCACTATTATCCTACCCGACACCTCAATTGTCTCTATGGTGAGAGCAAAGATTGAATAGCAATAAAAGTGTTAATTTATTAAAGGAGGGTGAAAGGGAGTACGGTAGTCAACATTTTGTAGAATTTTTTGTAGAATTGTCTGCAAAAACGCGCTTGCGGACCTGGCATTTTAAATGACGGCACTTAGCTTTTTTGGCGATTTTTCAATTGAAAAGTGAACTTTAATGATTTGAAAAGAGTTGAAATTGATTAGAAAATACTAAATAATACTTTCCGAGAAAATAAAAAACAAAAAGGCTAGGTGTGGTTCGAACCCAAGTAAGTCAAAACTGCAACCGCCTGCGCCATCCGACACGCAGCGGACACACTAGAAATAGACATATATAAAAGTTCTGAACTTTGGAACCATCATAGCTCGAGAACTAGACATTTTTCATCAATAACACTATCATTTCATGGTTATTCGTGGTGAATATTTTCATATGAGACATGTTCATTTTTTTCCCTTTCGGCCTCCTTTAAGATTATTTCCTGTGCTCTCATGTTTTACGAGAGATTTGATCTCGAATCGAGAATGCATTCATCAAATTCATATGACAAACAGTGTACTACTGTATGATGTTTCTATATCGACATCTGCCCTTTATACTTTCTTCGCCTACCTGAGTGTAGCAGCGTCCAGTTTCATAAGCAAACAAAGTTATCTTCTTTGTTTTGTCTTTGTCTTCCTATTTCTCCTTTTGAAATTTTCGTTTTATGACTCGAATAGCATACTGACTCAAACTTTTCTCATGAAACTGTAGGAAGATGGCAGTAAAATTGTGAATCATTCTGTGCTTGTATGAGACAGTAAATTGTTGAGAGGCGGATGTTTTGATTGTTTTTTCTATCTACCACGAATTCATTTGTTTCGAAAAGAGGCACGAGATCAAACCAGAACATTATGTCGCTGATGATTCATTTTTCATAATATTTCTGCTCTAATTTTAAACCACATTTTCAACATCTCAACTGGCTTTATATATTCACTTTTTTTACTGAATTCGTCTCAAACACATAGTAAACCCACGACCGCCAGATTTTATTAATTAACTGTCGATAATTTTTTCGAGTTAAATTACAGTTTTCCAAATCAAAAAGCTAGTGAGTTATTACAGTTCCCTCTTCAGTTTTTATTTCCCAATTAATACTATCTTTTTGGGATTTTCAAGAGTGACTAATCCGAACGTGTTCAAACGGTTGCGAGTTATATTTTTAAAATTAGGCTAAATTATCATTTATTGACTATATGAATTTTTGACAAAGACTATCTTAAAGAAAACGTATATTGTTGAAATTAGAGGCAGACATGTTTTGTTGCAGAACCGTTTCCCATATCATTTGAGTTTCGATGGTGTACACGTGCCCTGGGCTGCCCCTTCCCAATGTCCCGCCCCCAATTCCCTGCCCCTCCCCCTTGGCTGTCCGCCCGTCGTTCTCGTCTCCCGCCGGTCCTCCTACTCTCTTTTGTTCAGCTTTCTCTCGATTTGTCCTGTTCTACCGTTTTTCATTGCAACTTTCTTAAATTTAATTTTATTCCAGGAAACTCTTACGCTAGACGAATATAGTATGCACTGATGCGACGTAGCAAATTTACACATTTGTTGTTTTCGACACTGTTTTTGACCTCCTGTTTGATAGTCGGTACAACTTCTGCCAGCAGCAAAGCTACAACTGATGAAAACGGTGAGTGTTTTCATTTTTTGAAAGAAAATTCTGTAGTCTATATTCCGTTCGCTACACGAAAAAATAATACAATTATATACAAGGCTAGGTTATATAAAAAATACGCTTCTTTGAAATTGAAAAAAATAGAAGTACCAAACCAACTAGTTCCGATGGATTGTGTCAAACAAGAAAGTGAAAATAGAAGCATGCCATACTGTTTAGAACGTTTCTCATTCTCCCTATTCTTTCTTCCCTTTCTACACTTGAGATCATCACCGATTAGTTAACGATGTGCCTAGTTAACGATGCTTATTCTCTGGTTTCCGACTTCGAATATCATGTCATTTTCTTAATTATGCATCGCCGACGCGTCTCCCGGGGGATGGAAACATCCTGCTCCTTGGTCCTAACTGAGCCGACTTCCTGTATGCCTCTCGCAAGACTACCATAAAAGTGTTAATCGTGCAGTGGTCAGGGTACAAAGCGGTAGACACGGCCTTTGTTACGTAATGTTATCCTAGCGGTCCGGAAGTGCACATTTCTGCGGACCTCCCGGTGAGTCGTCACCATAACATACACCGACTCCAACAGTCATCATTGACTGGACTCGGTCATTGAATAGGAATTGCAAAATAGTTGTTTGTTTGGATGAGCTTAAGATGTATATATTTCCAGACTAGATAGGATTAGCAAAGGTGTCGAGAGAAATAGGGGAAGAGAGGAAGCCTACGTTTTTGAGTTTCTCTCAAATTCCGAAATGGAAGTTTCTTTCCGCTTGACGGTTTTGTTTGCATTTGGGACGAAGCTAACCTAGAATAGAAAATCGTCCTTCTCCTATTGGGCTTATTTCATTTCAAATCATTGTTTATGGAAGTCAACCTCCTCATCAACGTACTGCTGTTGAGGAGAGGATTAAGGTGTTATTTGGCAGAAAAGGCACCTGTGGATCATTTTCTACCACCTGCCCTTGTTATCGTTCACCTAACGATCGTCAGCAAGCTTATCCAGGAAATTCGGAAAGGGCATATATATGACATTGTTGCAGCCATAATTTTGTAGGGATGCACAACAAATTAGACGCACACAATGCACAGCATTGTTCCAAATCTCGCGCATTTGGTTTCATTGGTTGTCCTCGAATTAATTTGTTTCTCTGCTAACAAACCCTTCCAAATAGGAACATTCTCTCACGTTGCAACTATTTCGAGTACATCCACTTCTAACTGTTTTGTCGGTTCTGTCACAACATGAGAAAATGAAGTAGTTATAACTGATTGATATGCTGACAAATCCTTTTGGTACACACAAAAACTTTTTGGGTTCTGATCTTGCCGACGGACTGCCCATCAGCCATCGGTTTCCGAGTGGCGATCACCGATACTTTAGTAAATATACTGAAGATGCTCCTTCCTGCTTCTTCCCCGCGAACCCAAATTGAGTCAATTAGAGCAAGTAGAGTAAGATAGTAGGCCGGGGGTACATGCAAAAAGACTGCTTGCAAAACAACAAAGTCTACACAATTAGACGTTGCGGCGGCAGACTTGGGTGTTGCGATGCACTTTTTAGCGGAATATAGATAGACACATGGCAGTAATTTTCGCAGTAGGAGGTGTTGAAAGTCAGCAGATGTCAGTTTCGCGGATTATGAGGCTGATGGATGCGGTGGCATTAGAAACAAGGAGTTGCACAATCGCTTAGCGGTCAGGGTTGTGTTTATCTTTAGAAAAAGGTCCCGCGATTGTTATCTTCCGTCATTCTTTTTGGCGGTTCTGTGAATCCACGCATCCATACTGAGATTGGATTGATAGACAAGAAGGCGACAAGTAAGTAATATGGTGTGGACAGGCGGACGTCAATTGTCATTTTTGAAACAAAAAGATCATAAAACTGGCGGCTCTTTCCCATATGCCTTCAGGCGGCACAATAGCATTCTTTTTTTTTTGTTTGAATGCGAACAGTCATAAAAGGTACCCTATGGCTTAATTATTCATGTGTGCATGATCCTCCGACGACTGCGACCCATGTAATCTGAATCCAGCGTTTTAACGAAACTCTATCCTCGTCTTGTTTGCTTTTGGAGTGCCCTTGATATTCTCGCGCATGCGAATTCCCACAAGTTTCGATGTGTTGTTTTCGTTGATGGCTTTTTCTTCTAGTTGAACACAATTTATTGAATAAAGAGGCGCCCGGTGATGATGGAAGAGATGTTGAAGAGCCACTTATGACTGGTAAAGAGGGAGCACATCTCTGGATACGACACACGTAATTCGTAATTGGTATGCCAGTGTCATCACCAGCTTCTAAACGAATTAGCCGAGACTAAGAGCCTTCCAAAACGTTTTCGTTTCTACTGGTAGCCTCATCTCTTCCGTTTGCTAGGTGAATCGGTGTACGGTTACGGGTTCGATGGCGTAATTTCGATCTGATGAGATGAACACTACTCGTCGCAATGAAGAGTCTGTTGTTGTACTGTTCCCGTAGAGAGCATGTGCTAGAGAGAGAGGAGTGATTGAAACGTGAGCACGATCTGCGCAACAGCAGACGGAAAGAAAAGAGAAGAACGGTGTGCATATGAATAAATGAATGAACGAAACAAACAGAAGAAATTATTAATATTATTATGCAAGTCATGCGATGCAGAGGGAATTCGGGAACATAAGTTGATGATTTTAAAAAATTTCAGGTACCATATCCCAGACATACTGCGACGGTGCGCCTGCCGAGTTGAGTTGTCCTGCTGGAAAAGTTATTTCGATTGTTCTTGGAAATTATGGACGATTCTCTGTGACTATTTGCCTTCCGCCAGAAAATGATGTCATTCCAACTAACAATAATTGTCAAAATCCCAAGACCAAGTCAATTCTGGAGAAGAAGTAAGTTTTACTAATTTTACTATTCTGCCGTAAAGTATGGGACTAGCTAAGGGACTCTAGGTGACCTAACTAACATATTCAACGAGTTATGAATAGGTGCAAGCGCATTTGTAATAGCTTACTCACACTCTTTCGCGACTATCAATTGTTATATGTGTCGGGCTCGCTTGTTCGGAATATGTCGAACATGTTTACTTGACGAAAAAGCTGTAGGCCAACAAATATCCGTATAGTTTTATGCCACATTTCCATTGTCCAGTTTTATCAATGTAACTGTACAAGAAAAGTTACGAAAAGACCTTGACAAAAGATTTATCTATGGCAGATTAATAATTCATCTCGAACATACTAATTGAATATCCGCTCATCGTTAACGGTAGAATGGTAGAATAATTTAAACTGGCACATCCTGGACGAGCAGTCAAAAACAATACCGCTATAAAAATGATGATGATATTGCCTTCTGCGCGCTCCGTTGTCTAACAAGGTCGTATGTCATTAGTGCCTTTTTTGCGAGTAACGTTGAAGAGAACATTCATTAGCCGACCTCCATGTCTCTTTGCCAGTTATTCTACCATTTTTATACCGGGAGATCACGCCGGACACCGCACGCCGTGCCTTCTTGTCGAAACGCATCATTTCACACTATCAAACGACTGCCTTTCCTCTCATTTTTTGAATGAATTGAGGCCGCGATCGCTGCCTGCTTTCTTCTGCAGCTGTCTCAAATATGTCTTCGTTCGGTGAAGAAGAAAGATGAAGAAGTAAAAGAAGTAGGGACTACCGCGGAAACGGAAATGACTCTCGCGCCTTTCTACTGATGCTCTTCCTCATTCTTCTTTGCACAAGCAGTTTGAGTTTTGAATTCAGAATTTGAGACTATAGCACGGAAAGGAGCACTATTAGATTGATGACCAAGAAATGTGAAGAAGACCCTTTTCGAGAAACCACCATATGTTGTTGTAGTAGGAGCAAAACAAGACCGAATAAGATGGCATCGACATTTATGTATGTATTTGTTGTGGATTTTCATGGATCATCATCATTTACCAATTAGAATTAGAACGCATTCCAACTGTTTGTGTCTTTGCACTGGCCACCAGCTTTCGAAATGGTTTGTAGACGGGAGATGAGGCGACAGTTGTGCAAACAATTCATCAGTCAATTAGCTGCGCAAACTACCTTGAAACTAGCAGTCAAGGAGCTCTACTCGATGCCAAGAAAATTTGATTTCTTCCAACTGTACAGGGGTTAGCTAGAAAGTAGATGAGAAATTACTTATAAAAAATGTGTTCTGTCATACGAAAAGACAGCTGCTTGGATTTTACGATTCATTTTGCGGGAATTGGTGCCTAGTGTACCGTATGTTGGACACATGTTGTTTCCATGTTTCTATCTGGTACCCCATATTTCCAACAATAATTGCTTCTGTTCTGTACAATTAGGTCTCTTCGAAGCACGAAATGCAAAAACAGAGGTCATCGAAGTGTCAAATTGATGGCTTTTGCCCTTATATGACCAGTCTCTTCTTGCTCCACCGATCTACCAACCAATCCTTATTTCCCATCAATCTGAAATGAAAAATGAGGAAATTTAGCATGCTGCACGAGAAGGCACCATCCCATCTTTGGGATGGGTGGTTTAATTAACACGTTTTCCTGTTTTTTGATGGGTAGTTGCTCGTGGGGTAAAATAGAAGGAGAGCCATGTGTGAAGAAAAAAGGATTATGTCGGCGTCACGCACAAGAAGAGGGATTATATATGGAAGGCTGTGGAGAGCCCGGGGGCAGACGGCTGCCGACTTCTTGATGATTCGCATCAGTGGCGATAAGTAATGGGACCGCAGGGCCACTTCTATTTCTTGATGCTCGATAGAACAAGTCAGGAAGAAGGGAAAACCGGCTGATTTGCATAAACAGAGTGTCTTTTGTGTTTTACCGCAGAGGTTATAGAAGGTTCTCAGCAATCAAGATGGAATTGAGGTTAATTGAGAAAGTTGAGGGCGGCAGGTCCAAGTTATTGTTATAAAATGTTCATTGACCCATGTGACGGTAAGAAAAACTGCTCATCTCTATCGAGACAATGTCTTCGCGGCGGCGTCGTTTGCTTCTTCAATTCATTGACCGGATGAGATGTTTCTAATTTCCCGCCCGCCGAAACTTGTTAGAACAATAGACTGTTGAAATTTGATACAATATCCATATATGTGTATCTGTTCAGAAACATTGTATTATTGCTACGGTTCCTTCTTTATCTTAAGGGGCGAAGGAAAACCGAGCAGAGAATGGAAGTTTGGTTGCGTTGCTCGTTAGATACTGTTGAATAATGAACTAAACACTCTTAATTGTTTCTGTTTTTTTGTTACAAAATGAGTAGGTTTTAAATGCCCTTCTCGTATTTCATCGTCGTTTATTGCGTGAGTCTATCGGTCGGATTTCAACAACCAATTGGAGGTGTATTCGTGAAGCCTATGATTAAAAAAGAACGAATTGATGATGGGTCGGAGTCAGTCGTTTGTAGGATATATGTGGTCGCCATCGTACATGTTTTATGTGACATCTTGTACTTGCATTGTTGTCGGGCCGCCTGGGGAGAAGAAGGGCCTTGAAAACAAATAAGTTTCGGTAATTCGGTATTGTATGAATCTCTGTTTGTGCTACGAAAAGAGAGTAAACGCCTTCTCTCCGGATGAAAAGTCTTGACTGGTTTCAAAAAGACGATAGGGACCGCCCGTAGCTTCTTGATTGATTGCCTGATATAGTATGCGAGAAGATGGCCTTTCACCTTATGGACGTTGAATGATTTGTGACGCGAACACGTGCTGACAGCTCTTTTCGATCATGCCGCCTGTTTTGATATCCTTTGGGAGTTGTCCAGAAGAGATAGAGTTTATTCGGAAAAGGAGTCGTTCACATGGATGATTTCTGACACCTGTTCCTGAATTTCACTCTTGTGGAAAACTGAATTAAGGTCAACAGGTGGTATGTCATGTTGTCACATTGAAAATATTATGTTTTAAGTTTAAAGGTCACGCAGCTTCGAAGAGAAGTGTTGCGCAAGATAGTGCTAGCGAGGTTAATCCGGTTCAAACCAAATGGGGTGCCTAGAAAACAGATGTGCGAAGAAATTGAGAAAGCTGCAAGGGTAGCATTTATAAGATTACAGTGGTTTTGCCCGGGGCCTTCGAGTTGAATTATGTAATAATTGCAAGGTTGTCTCTCTCTCCAGATGTAACGGAAAGCAGACGTGTCGTTTCTTCGTCGACACGTTTCTGTTCGATGACGCGTGTCCATTGATGAGCAAATACCTGGAGGTACAACATGAGTGCCACGAAGGTAGAGATAAATATCTTGAAGTGTAAATGTGTTTGTGGGATAATTTTTGAGTGAATTGACATATTTTGTTATGTGAAAAAACTTTTTGATGTTATGGTGTGGTTTATAAACTGTGTTGTGCTTTTCCAGGTGTAATGGACAATCCATGTGCGAATTCCGTGTCGACAACAAGACATTCAATGAAGATCCGTGTCCCAATACTCCGAAGTATTTAGAAGTGAAATACGATTGTGTTGTTCTTGGTTCGTTGCATGATTCATTTTATTTCCAGAGTTAGAAATGCATTTGATTTTAATATTATACTAAACTTGTTCCAAATATCTCATCGAAAACATTTTAGCAACTACTACGACGACGACAACGACAATACCAACTACTACAACAGATAGTAGTTTGATTTCCGACGAAGAGGAAGAGGAATCGCAGAAGGTTAGTTGACTGTTTAAGGGATTATAATGAGTTATGACTGGTCATTTGCACTGCCATTGAACAATTTTTTGCAGGATGCTCTCAATTCGGAAATTTTGAAACCGAAGAAAAAAGAGGACGTTTTTTGTTTGGCTACAAACCGACGAGGTGTAAATTGGCAGAACACAAAAGCTGGTACCACATCAAGCGCTCCGTGTCCAGAAGGATCTAGCGGAAAACAATTGTGGATGTGTACGAAAGAAGGACAATGGCTAACAGAGCATCCGAATACGGCTGGATGCGAAAGTGTTTGGGTGGAATCAATGAGTACATACTTGACTGAAGTCATCAGAACTGAAGATGCGTCTGGACTGCCGGAATTCCTTCGAAAATTGGGATCAGAAACTAGACGACCGTTGGTTGGTGGGGACTTACCAAGAGTTATCCGCCTACTCGAGAAGACAGTCGATGTTATTGCCGAAGAACCATGGGCATTCAAACATTTGCAACTCACTAACAAACGTCTTGTAGAAGTAATGAATTATATGCTTAGAAATCAAGAAATTTGGGGGAGTTGGGAAGTTCGTAAACGAAAGGAGTTTGCCTCTCAATTCATTTTGGCGACGGAGAAGGCTATGATTGTTTCTGCGAAAGGAATGCAGTCTTCTGTAGAATCGAACGTGCTTGTGCAACCTGCAATTACTGTAGAGATTTCACACAAAATCAAAATGTCTTCGCAACCAACGGATTACATTTTGTTTCCTTCGGCAGCTTTGTGGAATGGGCAGAATGTGGATAATGTTAATATACCGAGAGATGCTATACTGAAAGTTAGTCAAGATGAAACTCAAGTATTCTTCTCTTCATTCGACAATATCGGTCATCAAATGACTCCACTTGATGTCACTGTTCCAATTACTGGGACAGATAAAACTGAAGTGCGTAAACGACGCGTTGTATCGAGAATTGTTGGCGCTTCTCTGATTGAGGATGGAAAAGAGATGCAGGTGGAAAAGCTAGAACAGCCAGTGCGAATCACTTTCTATCACAAAGAATCGGCTGTTCGGCATATGAGCAGTCCTACTTGTGTTTGGTGGAATCATCATGAGTTAAAGTGGAATCCTTCTGGATGTCGTCTGAATTCGCACAATAAAACGATGACATCCTGCGATTGCAATCATCTCACACACTTCGCAGTTTTGATGGATGTTCGTGGACACGATCTCGATGAAGTTGACGAGACTTTGCTCACACTGTTGACCTACATTGGATGCATTATTTCAATCGTTAGCTTGCTCGCCACTTTCTTTGCCTATTTGATTTTCAGTAGGAATGGAGGAGATAGGTATGTTTTCAAAGTTTTAGTCAAACCTCGAAACATCATTTTTCAGAGTCTTCATTCATGAAAACCTATGTTTATCTCTGGCAATCGCTGAAATAACATTCCTCATTGGAATCACACGTACAGAGAATTCGGTCCAATGTGGAATGATTGCCGCAGCTCTGATGTACATGTTTTTGACAGCACTTACCTGGATGCTATTGGAAGGATATCACATACATCGAATGCTAACCGAAGTTTTCCCATCTGAACCTCGTCGATTCCGTTATATGCTATTCGGTTATATTCCACCGGCTATTATCACCGGAATAGCATATGTTTACAACTCGGAAGGTTTTGGAACCTCTGATCATTGTTGGCTGACTACACAAAACCATTTCATATGGTTCTTTGCCGGTCCGGCGTGCTTCATTTTCTGTTGCAACAGTCTCGTTCTCGTCAAGACTCTTTGTACAGTATACCAACACACGAGTGGAGGATATCTTCCGTGTCGTCATGATGTAGATTCTGGAAGATCCATTAGGAATTGGATAAAAGGATCCATGGCATTGGCGAGTTTATTGGGAGTTACATGGCTTTTTGGTCTATTCTGGATTGAGGATTATCGTTCAATTGTGATGGCATACGCCTTCACGATTTCCAATTCCTTGCAAGGACTTTTTATTTTCCTGTTCCATGTCGTTTTTGCTGAAAAAATGCGAAAAGACTTTGGACATTGGCTGTATCGTCGTGGATGCGGAGGCTCAAGCAATTCATCGCCAAATCATAAACGACACAATGTTCCACGTGATTTGATGTCTCCTGGAATGAATAGTTCAACTGGAAGCGAATTTCTGGTAGGTTATTTGCAATATTTAATTAGGGAATTGTTAGATATCGTCATTGTCTTATTTGTCCAATTTTTACTTTGTGATTAGAAAAAACGAGTTGGTGTGAACAAAAAAGCCGATTACTCGCCTGTTGCCGTGGCGAACAAAAGAAACCGTGAGAATTTCGTGTGAAGCTAATGATTTATCTACCTATTGGTGTCCATCTGAATCTAAAACTAATTTTAATATTTCTCTTTCAACGCTAAAATGTCTAGTTTCTGTCTAATAACTGTGTGAAGCGTATATTTTTCAATCCCATTTATTCATAATACTCATTTCAGTACAACACGAACGACAAGTACCTGACCAACTCGGATACTACGAATCGATTGGTCTATAACAATAGAATGCCGCATCCTAATCAAATTTCGGTTTATCAACAACATCCACATCATCAGTTATACGAACAACAACCAGGTAAATAATCAAGTTTAGATATTCAGAATTTCAATTCAAAGTCGTTTTCAGGTACATATGACTACGCAACTATCGCCTACGGAGACATGATGCCTGGCCACATGAATCGGATCGCAGCTCCTCCAGCTTATCAGCGTCTTGCAGTTGCTGAAGGTCGTTATGGCAGTCAGCATCAACTGTATCAAGGATGGCATCATCGCCCACCACCCGAATTTTCACCACCACCACCACCACCTACTAGTGCACCATCAAATCCACGACACTATGGGACTGGCTCCAGTGGAAGACGTCCTCCTAGTTCGAAAATGAGCGACGATTCCGCCTATTCGGATGGGTCATCGTCGATGTTGACTACAGAAGTGACGCCACAAGGTCAAACAGTTCTTCGAATTGACCTGAATAAACCGAGCATGTACTGCCAAGATTTATAGTCTCCATTTAATTCTAATGCGTGTATATTTTATTCTAATACCGGTTCCATTTCCCCCATAGATGTAGGTGTTCAAATGTTCCCAAAAATCCCCCCTCTCTTCCAATTCGGGTATCTCCCGTTGTGACATTTCTCCTCTTTCGACTCTCTTTTTCTGATCCCTCTTAAACCATGTCAGGAATTATTTCTCTTCAGCTTTAAACGTGCTTTCAGAGAATTCATCTGTTACTGGTCTAATATGAATTGTAATAATTTGCCTAATGATGTTTTTCTCTTCTCGTTTTCTGTTCCTCCCAATTCTTGCATTTTAACCTGAATTCAAAATTCAAGCAAGAATATCCCTTTTCTTTAGATCCCGTTGTGCTAATTCTCGCCGGTAGACGATTTTCTTTATAGAGATTTCCGTAATGTATCTGTTTTCTCTTTCTTTTTATCATGCATTTTATCTTCACTTATGATAATTTTGATGCTGAAATTCAAAATTCAACATCAGAATTTGTCGAATAATATCGTAATAAATTGAATCAATTCAAAATATCATTGTGTTCTTGTCATTTCAGAAATCCTTCTTCCTCTTTCAATCTAATCCTTCACTCCTAATTTCTTAATATTTTTCACACATCTCCAGTCTTCCAATGCTCTTTTCAATTTTGCTCCAAGTGTTAGGATCAAATTCGTCTTCGTCTTTGCATTCTAAATGGGTCCTCCTCCACTCTTTTGGCCACTCCATTTTCTTCTTCTTCTTCCGTCGGAAATAGAATCTTCTCTACGAATCAAGCACGTCATCACCGTCGTTTTCTTCCAAGATTTCCTCTTTTTTTTCTTTGAAAGCATTCGAAAATATCTGAATGGCAAATGGCAATTGGATATTTTCATTTATTCTTTTTTGGCTCTATTCAAAAAATATTTTCATTTCGATTTACCCTTCACAACACCAAATATTTTTCCCATTCTTTCAAAATTCTCTCTTTTTTCCATGTTTTCTTTTCTATTTATCTGAATATAAAATCTAAAAAATATCAAAGAGTTTCATCGTTTTTCTTTTTTTTTCTGAACTCACTCAACTCACATTCTTTCATATTATTCAAATCTTCCTCTATACTCTTTATACTTTTATTCACTTCAATATATTCAAAAATCGAAAATCTATCTTGTGATTCCTTGAGTTTTCGTAATCCGTTTCTGTTTATTCGTCAGGTTTCTGGAGAATGTCAGAGATGAAAAAATTCCAGAAACCAGTCGATGAAATCATTTATTTTTTGTTTATTGTCAGCTGTTCACATAAATCAAAAAGAACATTTATTCAGATTTGGACAAGATTTATTTTTTCGAACTTGTCGTTTACCATAATCTTTTTTTCAAATTGAAATTAAATAGATTATTTTCTGTGTTTCCGAGAACCATCGAGAGCAATTTTAAGTTAATATTCGAGTCTTGAATTTAAGAATCTACAGGTTCGATTCTTGTGTCTATCATCTGAAAGAGGATTATGGATGTTAGGAATTTATCTTTCGCAACTTTTCATAAATTTTTTCAAAATTCGAATTCATCGAATCGATTCTGATCAAAAGAAATCAAGTTATTCGTTATTCCTTTTCTTGGGTATATACTCATTCCCAATTCTTTTTCTTTTCACCTCACACGACCAAAGTTTTCCTCGATATTCATTCCATTCGTGTTTTCTGAGACGTGACTGATCGCTTTCAGGTACATTATGCACCTGAAGAAGACGTGCAGAAAAGATGGATGAGTGAGAAAAAAGAATATTTGGGTGCACAAATATTTCTCCTATTCCGAAGAATGTAAGCAAGAATCCGGAATATTCCGGTCTAGTTATGAGAAATAGATATTCTAAAAAACGAGTAAAAAATCAAAGGTAGTTTTTTGAAGTTTAGAGAATAAAGAAATTTATGTAAAATCTTGAAAAGTAGTGTAGATTCTGGAAGTTTCCATGAGAAAATGTTATCCGGAAGATAGAAATTATGATCTTATTCGTCTCGTGACAGGAAATCCTGATTATATAATCTGAAGTCAACGGCCAACAGTCGTTTAGAAAGTTCTCTAATCATAGTCTTCGTGAAAATTATCGTTCTTTAGTTGTTTTTGAGATTGATTTTTTCAAACTATCCTTTTTTCATTTCGTCTGACCGTAATCTTCTAAAACTTATTGAAAGTTCAAATATTATGATTAAACCAACTAAAGTTCTTTCAGTTTTTCTGAAACAAATTCGAGATTACTGTAGAACCTATCGAATAGATGATAGTTTTTCAGAACTTCTTCATCTAAGGAGCTTCAAAAAAACATATTATTCAATGAACCGACGATCTGTTTTGATAGTGTTGTTCGATGTATTCTGAATAATCCAGGATATAAAACCTGATTCTTATTTTTCTTATTTTTTAAGATAGGTAAACAACTGGATTACCGTATTTTCATCGCTCTGATACTTTCTATATCAATAGAACTTAATATAACGTCAAAACAATTCTCAGTTTCGAAAGTATGTTCCACTCCACGTGGTTACTCGTATTTGTATATATTTGTACACCTGAAATGTGCAATCTATACTGTTTTGATGTCTGAACTCAATGAAAAAATCAAAACCGTAAACAGAAGTTGTCATGAGTTTTTATGTGGTCAGTAACTCTTTCCGAGACACATACTTTCCAATCGGAAACGGGCACAGAATGATAAATATGGCACGCAAACTATTTTGTTATGTAAATTGAAATGCATATCAATAGAAAAAAAGAGTTCCCAAGTTCAAACGGTAACCATTTTATGTCTAAACATCTTCCTGTTATATTCACTCTATTCAAAAAGCGATAATCGGATTCTTTCACCTTTTGCCCCATCATCATTTCCCATCATTAAAAGTAAAGTATTCAAAAAGGTTCTCGTGCCTATTCGTATCACTTTTCTGTCCAAGTTCTACTTCTTTCGGTCACTTTTTCATTT
>GL379918.1:240122-257606 GCA_000143925.2 Caenorhabditis brenneri | reverse complement strand
CTCACTTCAAACAACCGTACCCAATAAAAATGAATAGAATATACATATTGGTTATTGGTTTCTCTTTAAGTTTTCCCCTCCAGACTGGTTTAGAGGTCAGCAGGTCACACGGGGATTGGGACCTCCTCCTATCATTTATTCGTTTTTTCTTGATTTCTAGAACTTTCTTTCATTTCGTATAGAAGAGATGTCAGAAGACGTGGGCTCGGCATAAACATTTTCTTGAACTTTAATTAGTTTTTTTTTTTCATTTTGAAATTGAAGTTTCCGTGTCCTCTTGTCAAACAAGAAACTGTCTTGGTGCAGACTCCCTATTTTTCTGTTTGAACAACCTTTTCGGTCGTTTTTACATTTGATGAAAATTCTAGTGAATTATATTTTTTGCCGTCTGTGAAAAGGAAGAGAATATATTTTTAATGAAGAAGAAGAAGGAAGATGCCATAAATATTCTAAGAATCTCCTCATTGATTCCATATCCTCGGGGCGTTTTGAGTTCAATCTATTTCCGAATTCGGTCAACTACCGACTGAGTCATCGACGGGAAACTCCTTTCTCCGAAAATACAAGGCCAGTTCATTTCCTCCGATACTCTACACTCTCAAAGATTGCTCGTTTTTTCGCAACTTTTTTTATTTACACTTGCGAAATTCGCGGAGGTATGATGAAAAAGAAAAGAACTGTGGGAGGCAGCCAACGAGGTGTTATAATTCCATTCTCCAAGAAGAGAAAGACAATATAACTTAATTATTTCTTTCTTTTCTTTGCAGAATATGACTCATACCTCCTCCAAAAGTGCTCTTTTCCGTATAGTCCATTATTCATTTTTTGTTGGTTTCCCTCGCAACCTTTTCTATTGCTCCTGGAAAGAGCTTCTCAATATCCCTGAGTGGTCAGTGGCCATTTACATCCAGAAGAGAAGAAGAAGAAGAAGACAAATCCGACATTTCCCTTTGAATGCAATTACCCACCCTCTCCATCTCAACTGCTTCTTTTCTTTTAGCACACTCTACCCTTTGGTCATTTTCATTTTCCCCTTTTTTGTTTTCTACCAGCCAACTGAATCCCTAATGGTATATCCATTCACACACAGAGTTTTTTTTTGCTCTTCTATTTCTTTTCCATATAATATTTTTCCCATCGAAGCTAAGCCAATTCGATGAATAGAGTACTTAGGCAAGCTACTTTTTTCTCCGACATCTCAGGAAAATTTGACCAATTGAATATCCATTGGCTTAGTTATTCGTCCGTATAAGAAATGAAAAAAAGGATGAGAAGCCTGTTATTTTTCCCGATGTACCTGTTTTCGAAAACAACTACTTGTCTCGATTTTTAGTTTACTTCCTTCTTGTTTCAAGATACGATTTTTGAAGTTAAGTGGCAGAGTGATTCGGTTTTTGCCACGTGGCAGTCATTTTCTGTTTCAATGAGAATCAGAGCGAATTCATTGAAAGTCACACAGTGAAAAGATCAAATCTTGGTGAAATAAATCATACAGTAATTCGATAATATCCCCTATGAAATGTTGAATATATTTCTAGTTTGTCCGATTACCGAAAAACGGTTAATCTGCTTAATTTTCTATTCTACAAACATCAGTTTGACAGCTTTGAAATTCATGTTTTCCGATCGAATTCCCACATTTATATTGGATGAGTAACACACTTTTTGAACTATATAATTATTTTCAAACAACGCGTCATCTCGTTGTTTTCACTTCCGCTGTCTTCGCAAACTCTTTGTATTTTGATTTTCTCAACAAGATGAAATTCCTAAACGTTTAGAGGAAAGCAACGAGATATCACGCCATCCATGAGTTCTTTGATCTGGAATCTCATAACTGGAATTCATGTTTTCCTGGATTTTTGATTATTTGAAATTTCTCACGAAATGAGTTCAAACTCTCCAAAGATCACAACTACAAAAACGACACATCATTTTGTACTTTTTGAATTTTCGGCGGCTGGTAGTCATTACGATTGAAAGCTGATGGTAGTACCAATCTTGCTAGAGAAAGAAACGATCTTTTCGTTTTTTCGCCGAATTATTTCGCAATGAAAGGTGTTCTCACGATTAGGATATTTACAATGAAAAGGAATTTTCTGATGAAATCTCCGATACTAATTGTTTTTATTCGGAAAAATTTCTGCAAATTGCGTAAGGATGTCCTTTAAATGCCCTTCCGAATCCAAGGTGATCCAGTCGAACTTGCACTCCTACTTTCCCAATTTTCTTCGACGGCCTCCCAAGAGACAACTGTTCTTTTGCTCCAAATATCCTCCCTTCCGTTCGTAACTCGTACTCTGTCTGCTTTCTTCTTCTTCTCTAACTCTCTATGCCTCTTTTCTTCCATCATCAGATGTTTTCAAGTCCTAGCTTTCTTCTGTCAGCTCCTGACACTATTCTATTTTTTTTTCTTCTCGATTAATCCTTGCCTCCTCCTTCTGTTCCATTTTTTCCTCTTGTCCATGAAACCTTTTTGCCCATTCTTCCCGGTTGATAACGACGTTGTCCTTATCGTTTCCAGTCGACTCCGCCCATTTTCGTTGCCTGATAACCCTCCCACTCAATGTCTTCCATTCTACCTCATTCATTCACTTTTTGATTCTTTCCAGTGATGACTGCTACCACTTCTACATCCACATCTTCTCATCGTTTCGCTTCGGAACCACGTCCTGCTGCTCTTACCAAACGACGTGATGACCGTATTCGAACATTCAATTCATTTGATGATATCACTGAATCTGAGGAAGAAGATATTCAGGTTAGTTGCACAAAAATAATAACAATTCTGTCGTTTTCACATGGAAAAGTTGACTGAGGGAGGATTGAAAAACACAAAAAAACAAGAAATTCCGGGAAAATTCGTTTTGTTTAAATGGGAGACAATGTGAAAGTAGAGTAAAGGGGATCCTATTTTTTAGATTACCGTAGTTTTCTTCCCTCAAAATTTGAAAATCGCCTTCGTTTCTCATTTGAATCCTGATTTTCGATTTGATAAGATCTGTATTTCCCAGAAAACATGCTCTTTGGTACTGTTTGACTCTGATGATAATTTTGATATGAGGTCAAAGTCCTTACGAATGCATACAGAAAACCAAACTATGAAAAATAGACATTAATAAAAATTATAATTTTTGTTTTTCTTCACGATTTGGGTTCACTGGTACTCAAGAATGGCCTCATATGAAAGGAAATCGCATGTTTTCTTTTTTGAGTCTATAAATCATGTTCAGTCTACATCCGAGTTCTTTTTGAAAAGAAAACAGACGTATGTAACCCATTTCAAGCCTTTTTTGATGGTCACTATAACGATGGAAAAGAAAAACAAGTGAAATAAATGGGCCACTTGTGCAAAATATCATGATTTTTACCGGGATCAACGGTCACTTTCTTGTGTATCATCCGTTTCCAGTTCCTTGTTTTTTCACTGATCATCATTATCTGAAAAGAAAGAAGAGACTCTAAAAGATTGTTTACCCAATTGTTGTTTTTGAAAGAGAACTGAGACAGTGACAGAAAAGAAGAAAAAGGAAGCAGAAGGAGGGAATTTGTTATCAATTTGCATGAAGACAATGAGATGATATAGTCATTCATTTAGACAAACGTCATTCTGTGTTAATGTGTCAAAAGTACACTTTCATAACAATTAATCCCGGAAACACTGGAACATTTTATTACAGGAACCAACCAGCAGCAACAGCTCTACAACTTCTGAAAGATCTCCATATGCAGTTTATGAACAAGAGAAATTGAGTGCAGCCAAAATGAGAAGCTTCTCTCTTACCAATAATCCATTTTTGTCTCCAAAGGCAATGAGGTAAAAACTTTTTCTTTTTTTGCTGAAAAGAAATCAAATCTTTTGGAAAATCCATCAAAACAAACGAAAGTTTAGCTCATGAAATTCGATATCCAATCTTCTTATTTTTCATGGAAATTGACGTTTAGTTCCTTATTTTTCAATGATGTAATCCGTTATCTTTTCTGTGATATTTACCATCATATTACGTTTGGATTAGGCATCTTCTTATGCAAAAGTTTATCAATTCACTCTATGTAAAAATAAGATCATCTCAAAACTAAGAAATCTCACAAAATCTTTTTAATTAAGAAAAAACTCAATTTCAGACAATTCTTCCCACCGACTCCTCGCCTTTCTCGAGGATTCTCTGATCCAATTGTCCGCCGTAAATCATCACTTCCAACAATTCTTTCGTGTCATTCTCCTGATCATTCTGATGATTTCCTTGGTCTTCCACCAATTCCAGAAGCTACGACTCCAGCTTCTCCATCAACAAATGCTCCAGCAAACAATCCTTTCCAAAGAAATGATTCGACATAAATATTATTTATCCTCTTCTTTTCTTTATATTTTTTTCTATTTTTCCACTTCCCCAGTTTTCAAATTTTCTGACAATGCGAGTAATTGATCGTGAATAAATGGCAATTTTTTATATTAGCAGTAAGAAAAGTTGATTACATTACCATTTGAAAAGCTATGAGGTTATTCATGTCATATAAAAATGAACTTGAAAAAAAACAGGTAAAGGGATTAGAAAAGTAGAAAAATACAAAATTGAATGTTTTAAAAAATTTTCCGAGAGTTTTGGACTTTTCGGTAGAAAAAGGGTAAAATTGTGAATAAAATACAGTTTCACATGAAATAAATGATCAAATTATACAAGAGATCAGAAAACGCAGTTTTTATAATCTTCCCATTTATTTTCCGACTCCAAGACCTGTTCCAACTCCAACTCCATCTCCAGTCCCTGGAGCTTTTACACCAACTCCTCCATTGATTCCAACAATACCACCTCCTTTTGCATTTGGATCATCTTGACCACGTCGGAATGCTTCCGGAGTTTTTGCTCCCATAATACCCAAATCGAGACCAACTCCGACTCCAACACTTTCTCCCATTCCAGGAATCGGTCCAACATCCACACCCCATCCAACTCCGACCTCCATTCCAGGAACTGCTCCAACACCAAAACCGAAATGTCCATTAACATCTACGTGTCCAACTCCCTTATCAGTCAGTGGTGGTCCCATTCGAGGTCCTGGAAGTCTGTGGAAATTCGGAACGTTACAGAAGGCAGAGTAGTCCTGAAAATAAAATATGATTCATTTTCTTTTCTATAAAACCTACTTTACAAAATTCGACGAGATCAATTCGAAGTGGTTTACTTGGAGCACACGTGTAAGCAAACATTGCCTTCATATCAGAACAATATCTTCCGTCTTTTGGATGAAGTCCTGGATATACACGGTAAAGAGCTGGATCATGTCTTTGTTGATAATATTGAGTGTACGGAGATCCATAGTAGTATCCACGATGAGATTTACGATGTTTCTTGTGATGTTTTCGACGGGAATAAGGTTCTTCTTCGTAGTCACGAGAAGAGGGAGGAGCTCTAAAATACATATAGGTTTGGAATGGTTTACTGTAACGAGCAAAACCGAACAATATACGAAGAAAACCGATGTTTAAAAAAAAAGTAGAAAAAGGAAACATGGAAAATTATAGTAATTTCTATTTTTTTGCAAGTTTTTGGTACCCAATTCTTTAAAATATCATGAAACTCCAAAACCCTCAACATTTGAATTACCATCGGTCCGAATTCAAGAATATTCCAGTTTGGACACTCCCCGGACATTTGTAGCTTCAAACCCTGTTCAATACATGCCCACATAATACTTTTCTTTGTAAACCGACTGATACCTTGTTGGAACGGAATCAAAAGGATCAGCTTCAGTGTTTGATGATCCTGTAGATCTTCCACTAGTTGCCTCTTCTTCAATCACTCCTTTATTCGAGTGGGTTGATAACTGTTCCAATCTTTCAGCAGTCAACCCATCTCCATTTATTATTTTGGAACTTTGTGCGCGGCTGTTTCCATCTGTAATTCGATTTCCTTGGTACATCATCAGAATTTAGTCATTCATTCATTAATTGAATTGTTTGAGGTGAAAAGTGAGATCACTAGAAATCAATCAAGAAGAAACATACTCGTTTGACAAACTTTTAGATGTGGTTCAGCTGCACAAAGTTCAGTCTTTGAAAAAGAGAGAAAGTGCTCAGTTGGTCGACCTGAAAATGAATTTAAAATGTAATGATACTCATTTAGTAACAAACTGATTTGTGGTCATCAATGGAAAATGAACACAAACCAGGAAACCGCCCGTTTATCACTCAAAGAACAAGTTTCCACGTCGTTATTGGAAGTTTTTAGACTCACCATTCACAATCAATAGTGAGGGAATTGTTAATAAGAATAAAGGTATAACACAAAAAGGTTTGGACCGCATTTCGTTTAAAAATGATTGAATGATAGAGAAACAGTTGCCGAAAATGTGGCCTTCGTAAGGTATGTCTATGCGTCTCCATTCTTTTTTTGGTCTCTTCTAGGTTATCATTGTTTTGTGACAAAGTCAGCCTTATTGTGTGACCAGTCTTGTGTAATTATTTTTTTTTAGAAAAGGGGTCTACAGAAACTACAAGACTATTAATTAAAAGAGAAAAGTTGGGGAAGGGGATCAGTTTTCAAAATGATTGAAGAAGTGACACTATCTTTGAAAAGAGGACTTTTTCTGAAGAGCTCAGGTACAGTTACAATAGGCTTATCAAAATAATTATTTTTAAAACAATTTTCTGGAATTATAATTTATTAAAAATTTCAGGTCGAAAATTCAGAACATATTCGTTGTTGAGATAATATCGTTCTCAAAAGTTTAGGGGAACAATTTGATATATCGTGACACATTTTGAACAAGTTTGGAGTTCTTTAAATGTCGGCACATAGTACTGAAAAACACTTCTGAGATTACGGTTTTTTTACTCGACCCTCATCTGTGAAGGTAGTTTTTTTTATGGTCTTATTTTCTCTTTGATTTTTGATCGCTGCCACGTGGCAAAGTTATAAAACTGGGGGCGGTGTTTTACATAATAACAGATCAATTTAACGTCAGCAAAGACGCTTTGAACTGTTATACTACTGTAGCTTTTACTGTCTCTTTTTTTTCAACTTCGCGCCAATTACTTCCTGGGTGGCCTTAACTCCGACATCGGCCGCGTTGCAAGTGTGCTCTGTTGCACATTTAAATTTTTCGGACATTCGAGAAGGATTTTCTGTGAGTTTCTATGAAATTCTAATGATCTGGATCCATTTTTTCATCTTCTGTTCATATTTCAAACCAGAAATTTTACTCTGATCGTTTATGAACCCGTTCATAGTACAATTTACAAGTAAATGCCCTTATCAGTAATATTTAGGCCAATAAAAAACTTTGCTTTTTCAAAATTGCTTTAAATTTTTTACAAAATTTTAAATAGTTAAATTTTCAGCAAAATGCTTCCAGTTCAAATTTTGAAAGATAGCGCTCAAGAAGAGCGTGGAGAGAGTGCTCGGCTCAGCTCATTCGTGGGTGCTATTGCCATCGGTGACCTCGTGAAATCTACACTTGGACCTAAGGGAATGGTAGGTACTATCAAAAAGTGAATTTTGGGCTCATTATTTTTTACAGGATAAGATTCTTATTAGCGGAAACCCGGAAAGCGCAGGAGGAATTAAAGTTACTAACGACGGAGCCACGATTCTCAAATCTATTGGTGTCGACAATCCAGCAGCTAAAGTTTTAGTCGGTCGGTTTGAATCCTTAGTATTATTGTAAACGATTTGTGGTTTCAGATATGTCGATGACTCAAGACCACGAAGTCGGAGACGGTACCACTTCAGTAACAGTTCTTGCCGCGGAATTATTGAAGGAAGCTGAGAAACTCGTTAATCAACGTATTCACCCACAAACCATCATTTCTGGATACAGACGTGCTCTTGGAATCGCTCAAGAAGCTTTGAAGAAGTCGAGCATTGAGTCTGGAGATAACATCCGAGAGGATTTATTGAAAATTGCTCGCACGACACTTGGATCCAAGATTCTCAGTCAGCACAAAGAACACTTCGCCCAACTTGCCGTTGATGCAGTTTTAAGATTGAAAGGGTCTGGTAACCTGGATGCCATTCAAATTATCAAAAAACTCGGAGGATCGATGAACGAGTCATACTTGGATGAAGGATTCCTTCTGGAGAAGTTGCCAGGAATGTTCCAGCCAAGAAGAGTTGAGAAAGCTAAGATTCTTATCGCGAATACACCAATGGACACTGATAAAGTCAAAGTGTTTGGATCAAGAGTCCGAGTTGATGGAGTTGCAAAGGTTGCTGAACTCGAGGCTGCTGAGAAGTTGAAGATGAAAGAGAAGGTCGGTTTATAATGACAGTCTCTCAAAACCAAAGTCTTTCTAGGTTGACAAAATTCTCGGACATAATTGCAATGTGTTCATCAACCGCCAGTTGATCTACAATTACCCAGAGCAGCTTTTCGCTGACGCTAAGGTGATGGCTATTGAACATGCTGATTTCGAAGGAATCGAGAGATTAGCTCTTGTTCTTGGAGGAGAGATTGTTTCAACCTTCGACTCTCCACAAACCGCTCAGTTCGGATATTGTGACCTCATTGAAGAAATCATGATTGGAGAAGACAGACTTCTCCGATTCTCTGGAGTCAAGTTAGGAGAAGCCTGTTCCGTTGTACTCCGCGGAGCCACTCAGCAAATTCTTGAAGAATCAGAGAGATCTCTTCATGACGCACTATGTGTTCTCGTTACCCACGTCAAAGAATCCAAAACAGTCGCTGGAGCTGGAGCCAGTGAGATCCTCATGAGTACAGCCATCGCAATGGAAGCGCAGAAAGTTGCTGGTAAAGAAGCCCTTGCTGTTGAAGCTTTCGGAAGAGCTCTTGCTCAACTACCAACTATCATCTGTGACAACGCTGGATTGGATTCGGCTGAGCTGGTTACAAGACTTCGTGCCGAACATGCTAATGGACGTCACAGCTTCGGAATCGGTATGTTACTTATTATGATTTTGGAATTAGAAAATTTACATTCCAGACATCGAAAAAGGAGAGGTGGCTGATGTTACGAAATTGGGAGTAATCGAGTCTTACAATGTCAAACTGTGCATGGTTTCTTCAGCTGCTGAAGCTACCGAGCAAATTCTTCGTGTTGATGATATCATCAAGGCTGCTCCACGCGCTCGGGCCCAAGACAACCGTCCATGTTAAAATATTGCCGGCCAACCTGTCACAAGATCTTCACATTATTTTCATACTTTTCAGCTTTTAATCCAGTGCTTCAACACAACCGTATCTCGCTATCATTTTTCAAGTTTTCACATTTTTGAACGATTTCGATATTATACTGTTGTTTCTCTCAACCTTTTTCTATATTTGCCCCCCGTTTTTCAGCTTAATATTCGAGAATACCGCGTGTTTTTGCTTGTTGATTTTTTTTTTCTTTTAAAATGAATGGAGTGCGATTTTAAAAAATCCATTTTGTTAGTTACAAAGTTGTTTTCGCTTGGTAGTCTGTATTTTTGGTAGACAAATGTAGGTAAATTAATTTTACCCGATTCAGAAAATGCACAGGACCGTCCCGAGATTCATCAGATCACAAGGAAATGTTCTGAAAGGATTTTTTGGCAAAGGGGGCGAAAAAGAAACCGTGAAGCAGTTAACTGTTGAAGAGCAGGAGAGTCTTCGGAAGACACTGCCGAGTATCCGTGCTCGAGAATCCACACAAGTATCCGCTCCTTCTGATTCTGTCACCGACTTTGACGATGATCTCTTTGATAATCGCATTGATACTGATTCAATTCGTGCTAGGGGATTCCTGAAGTATACTCAAAATTACACACCCAGCACTGAAGTTAAGGATCTAGTTTTCGAGACAGCGTCAAAATGCCTTCAAGCAGCTGGAATCACTGTCAAGAATGTAGAAGAGTATCAGTTTGCCGATGGGGACAATTCGGTGAAATTTGAACTGCTTAACCGACTCGGGAATTCTATGAAGCATTGGCCAACAAACGGGAAACTGGTACATCTGAAAACTGTCGAAGATGTGGCAAATTTTTATCAAGAGCCTGTTAAAAATGTAACGAAATACACCGAGTCAGTATTTTTAGTGGTTTCCTAGTTAATATTACGTGAATTCCAGAATGGCACGCGACGAAAGAAATCCTAAAAATGTGTCCATAATGGAACAAGCAGTCAGATTTCATCCAGAAGATACACATATGTATCACGGTGGTGTGACAGCGTTTCCTGGAAGCGGTGGTGAGGTTATCTCCCTTCGTCAGAAAAGATTGTTACGCCAATTTCAACCAAAAAAAGAGTGGTTTGATTACGATGATCTTGTAAGTCCCGAAGCACCTAATATATTGTTTATTTTATCCTTTTGTAGACTTTCGATTATTCTCGTCCTGACAAAAACATGCCGTGGGATCCCGAAGTTGCGAAACAAATGGACAAGTACACTGACAAAAGATATAATTTGAAGACGAAGCAGTTCACAAGAATTCAACAATGATTTGTAAGGAATATATGTTATAGTGTAGCTTTTTTCTAGGTCTGGTATAAATTAATCTGTTTTTTGATCTATCTTCCTTGTTATTGTTGTAAATAAAAAGATTTTCAATAATAACGTGATTTGATCTTTTTTCGACATTGTTCACCGGTAAACGTGCAATTTCCCGCGTTATTTTGTTCTTGAGAATGTTCGTTCCTTTCCTCTCGGCAGCTCACTCTCTCACTTCATTTATTCGCGATGGTTGTCATTCGTCGACAAAAAACAGCCATTTGGATGGTCCACGGTGTGTCTCATTTTTTCTTCTCTGCCAGTTGGCGCGATGGCTTCACGAATACCACAGAAAGTCTACAGAACTTTTGCTGCTCATTCACGGTAATAGGTTGCCTGCGGTGAATTTTCTTTTACAATCCAATTGGTTTGACTCTTATTTGTTCTTGTGAAACGGCCATTCGGTTCACAAGTTTGTGTGTTTTACTAACTCTGGTTACTTGTGAAAACGTTTAAATTTTTTTAATTCATACAGTTAGCTTTTTATTTTTTAGTGTTGAAACCTGAAAACAACTGACTCGAAACTTTTTTGATACTTTGGAGCGATGTCTCGAACAGGAAAATACTTTGCTTTATTTTAAACTTCATTGAAGTTATTATAGCCTTATCAACGTTTTGCTTCGATATGATCAATGAACATTATTAGATTAGGTGACTTGTATGGAAGCCCTCAGTAGTGCATTTCTTCTCAATCTAGAAGTTAGTGCATGTCACGTATTTTGGCGAATGGCAGCCATCTCGGCGTCTTTTTTTCTCTGCAACAGCTGTCGCTTTCTTTCTCCCTTATGTTTTTCAAGATTTGCCTCGGGCACTGGCTCCTCTCTTTTGCTTGGAATTGAAATTTTAACAACCAACTCAGCGATTTTGAAAATCGGAAAATCCTTTTTTTAACTAATAGTTATGCATCTTCAATATGAATGCTAGTTTTTCAAAATTTCCCGATGCAGTCCTATTTTCTAGAAAAAAAGGGTTGGTCAATTCTATTGAACGAGCGCTCTGGCCGCTCACCAATACATCTCACAAACATCATTTTCTCTGGGTCTCATGTCGCTGCACCCATCTCGTCAAACTCTTCACGTCTTGCTGCGCCGTCGAATCGTCGATAGACGGCGCCGCCTTTCTCTTCTCTCACTTCTTTCCCACTTCTCGCCTCAAACATTTTATCTTTCCAGTTGTTTTGTTTACTAGTTCTCGATTTAACTTCGGTTTAAACGGTGAAGTCCTCCGATCAATATCTGCCTCTTTCAGGATGCCAATCACCAAGATTCACGCTCGCCAAATCTACGACTCTCGTGGTAACCCAACTGTGGAAGTTGATCTCTTCACTGAGAAAGGTAGGTAAGAAATATTGATAGTTTCATTTCCCAAGGTCACGCCAAAATGTTCAAAATACTAAAAAAGAAAAATAAGAATGACGAAAAAATGATGCAATATGTTCCAGGAGTCTTCCGCGCCGCAGTGCCATCTGGAGCCTCTACTGGTGTTCATGAGGCTTTGGAGCTTCGTGACGGTGATAAGGCTGTTCACCTTGGAAAGGGAGTCCTTAAGGCGGTCACCAACATCAACGAAAAGATCGCTCCTGCTCTTATTGCCAAGGGATTCGATGTGACCGCCCAAAAGGAAATCGATGACTTCATGCTTGCATTGGATGGAACCGAGAACAAAGCCAGTCTCGGAGCTAATGCCATTCTCGGAGTTTCGTTGGCTGTTGCCAAGGCCGGTGCTGTCCACAAAGGGCTCCCACTCTACAAGTACATCGCTGAGCTCGCTGGAACTGGAAAGGTTGTTCTACCAGTCCCTGCTTTCAACGTTATCAACGGTGGATCTCACGCTGGTAACAAGCTTGCCATGCAAGAGTTCATGATTCTTCCCGTTGGAGCTTCTAGCTTTGCTGAAGCTATGCGCATGGGATCAGAAGTTTACCACCATTTGAAGGCTGAAATCAAGAAGAGATATGGACTTGATGCCACTGCTGTCGGAGACGAGGGAGGATTCGCTCCAAACATCCAAGATAACAAAGAAGGACTCGATCTCCTTAACACTGCCATTGACAAGGCCGGATACACCGGAAAGATCTCCATTGGAATGGATGTAGCGGCTTCGGAATTCTACAAAGATGGAAAGTATGATCTTGACTTCAAGAATGACGCATCTGACGCCTCCAAGTGGCTCTCTGGAGATCAACTTGCCGAGCTCTACCAATCTTTCATCAAGGAGTACCCTGTTGTTTCGATTGAAGACGCCTTCGACCAAGACGACTGGGACAACTGGGGCAAGCTTTCCGCTGCTACTACAATCCAGCTCGTCGGAGACGACTTGACTGTCACTAACCCTAAGCGTATCAGAACTGCTATCGATAAGAAATCATGCAATTGCCTCCTTCTCAAGGTTTTAAATTGATCATCAGCGTTCATTTTGTGTTTGATTTTCAGGTCAACCAAATCGGATCGGTCACCGAGTCCATCGAAGCTGCTAAGCTCTCTCGTGCCAACGGATGGGGAGTCATGGTTTCCCATAGATCTGGAGAAACTGAGGATACTTTCATTGCTGATCTCGTAGTCGGACTTGCCACTGGACAAATCAAAACTGGTGCCCCGTGCCGTTCCGAGCGCTTGGCCAAGTACAACCAGCTTCTCCGTATCGAGGAAGAGCTCGGCGCCGACGCTGTCTACGCTGGACAAAACTTCAGAAACCCACAAGTGTAGATCGCTTTCTCTAACTAATAAATACTGTGTATTTTCTTCATGAAATCGCTTTCCTCCTAGCTTCATTCTTCCACTCCCCGTAGTGTTTTAACATGTTATGATTACAATGTAGATTATTTATTGTACCATGAAGATTGAACACATATTTACATGAATACTTTACCGAATATACAGAAAATATGTTGTTTGATGAAAAGAAGTGTTGATTTCGTTCTGTCAGTTATTTGGTTATTGCTTGTTCGAGCTCATTTTAATTCACATTTTGCTGTGGGAAAGTGAATATCGCCCAAAACTCACTACTCGCATCGTCACATCCCAATTTGCCAAGCTCCGATCGATATATTTTGAGAACTAGTTGTTTTCCTACCGTATTTCTAAAGACGCAAGCGTTGTCTTTGTTATGACTCTCGGCACGAAAAAATGTTTCGCCAAAACTCATTTTATATTCTTTAAATAGATCAATTCTTAAAAATTTCACGCATTTCCGCCAGAATTCAGGTTTACTTAACGTATACTTGTTTTTCTGCTCATTCATTGATTTTCCAAACCAATATAGTCTATTCCCTACATTCCAATATTTTTTCAAATATTCCTTTGTGTTCCTCTCCTCCCTTTCATGACGTTTCGAAACGAAACGTTTCGTTTATTTTCGGATAGCAAGCATTCATTCAAGTGAAGATTTTAAAACTATCGATTTTCGGAATGAACATAATCAATCTGATAATTTTGCACATCATGATGCAATTTTTTAAAAATCGCTGCAACCTTATTTTTTCAAACCGTTCGATTTACAGTCAGTGTTCGAAAAAAAAGTAGAGATGTTGTTCTAAACCGTTAATTTATTTTTTTAATATTTCGTCTGCTCTCTGACCGTCACAAAGTCACTCTAAAAACCATAAAATTTCAGAGGACAAACAACAAAATGAATAGTCCGGAAGAGAGTGCTGTGACAGATGTAAGTTGAAATCGGTTATGTATATATTTTCAAAAGTACTTTATGTAGCTCAGTAAACTCGTCGCAAACGTTTTAAACGGAATGCTAGACGAAAACGCAACGGCCTTCGAACTTATACGGTATCAATTTCATGTTCGTTCAGTTAAAGGTTAGTAAACACTTGCCTGTAACAATCGATGATGATTTGTATTCCAGACGTCATTCGTCGTGGCTCCGAAGATACATCCTTGATTGATCAAATTTACGACCTACTTCATAATTTGATAATCTATTTGAATGAAGAAATCATTGACACTTCTCTTAATGCCACACCCAGTGGATTCGCCGATTATCATTTCCAGCAGCTGAATAAACGCATTCAGCTTTTGTATGAAGTGTGGAAAGGAATGCAAGTGAATGAAGCTTATAAAGCTCCAGAGCTGACGAATCATATCGATGCATGTAAAGAGGCAATGAAACACTGTTATGAAAAATGCAAAGGTACAATTTTTCTCATTTTCTCATTTCTAGTACTATTTTATATTTTTCATTCAGAATATCCTCGATGGACAGAACTGTCGGATGAGCTTCGAGAGTTTTTTCTCGATGAGAAGAAAGAAGAAAAATCTGTGATCGAAGAAGTTCAGCCAACACTATTTGCTCGAGAGGATGGAGTTGTTTCGTCAATTGCTCATGAAAAAGCGAATTCAGAAGAGGAAGGAAAGAAAACACAATTCGTATCAATGGCGGAGAAGGTAGATAGTCCTAAAAAGAAAAAGAAGCGTAATAAGAAGAATAAACAGCAACAGTAAAAAACTAAGTGTTCTTGTACCATAGCTGACGAGTTGACCCCTAATATTCATATCTCACAAATCTGCAACTGCAGAACTTTTGAATTGTGATTTTTCTCATCATGATCGTTTGATTCAGTATTTAGGTATTATTGTGATTATTTTTAAATTCTTCAGTCTATAAAATAAACATTTCAGCTTTTTTTGTAGTTACAAATGCATAACAACAAGAATTCATGAGAGCAATCTGGTATTTTTTAGGTGCTCAGCAATTATCGCGCCAAGAATCCCGACTACAAAACGATGCGCGTGTTGATAAATACGGAAAGAAAGTTCCAGTTGGAAGGAATTTACTGTGACAAACTAATTAACGAGTGGGTATTTCTAACTGATTTCGCATGCATCTCACTATTTCATTCCAGATTCATATCAGTTTGGGATATGGCGATTGACTATGAAACTGAGAAACCAGAACACAAATATTTGTTTACCGGTCTTCTCAAAAAGATTTTCATAATGATGAGTGATCAACGCAGAAACGATTTCGCTATCAAACTGTTCGATAAATACAATCAAGATTCAAACGATGTGTTACCATGCCTTGAAAATTTCGTCGAAAACTTCCAGATTGGATTTACTGAAGCAGTGAATCAATTACCTGTAGATTCTAACGCTATCAGCAACAACTTAGAATTATACGAAAAGATTAAAGCGCCGGTAAGTTTCGTTTTGTCGATAAAATTCTGTAGTATCATTTTGAAGATCGTGTGGTATCTATTCATCTCACCAGCATACACAGTTCAGCAGCTTCTGAATATGTGCGTTGATAACAAAGGATATATTCCAACTGTCAGTCGAATTTTCCGTACTATGCCAACTTTGTTCGAAAGACTTGTGAAAGTCACTCCGTTACCGTTCGAAGACGGAAAGAAAGAGAAACTATTGATCACAATGCTACATAGAGTGTTCATGATTGGTAGAACAACTTGGAAGTCAGCCACGCAATGGGAGCACGCTGCTATGATGACGGTGTCATTTGCAAAAGAGAGAAAACGCAAGGAAGGACAGCCGGAGAGAAACGAAGACAAGGCTCTGATTGATCCATTCTCATTAGTCAACTTCGCTTTATCACAGATTTTCGAGAGTCGCAAACCTGCCAAGTCAGTAGAGATCTTCGTGAAATTGTTGCAACGTGTTCTAGCCAACAATAATAACGCGAGAATGCTCACGAACTATCGGTTCGCTAATTCTTTCTCAGATGAAGGCGATAATGTACTTGGAACACCCATAATCATTCAGTTGATGTTTGACCTGCTCATGGAGTTCGATGGGCAATCACTCGATGTTTGTGACGGCGCTAGAGAAATTTTGAAATCAATCGGTGGAAGAATGGAACACGATAATACGGTTTTCGACACTGATACTCGTAAATATTTGACAGAGGACAACTTCAATTCTGCACCTTGGTGGATAAAATATTCGATATACACATGGTATTCATCAGCCCTCCAAAAACCGAAGAGACAAGTTCCGTCGGGAGTTTATAAAACGATTCCTGAACAGTTTCTTGATGATTTTGAGCAAATAAAGTCGGAAGATGAGTCAACTGTTTCTGATTGCTATATGAGATCTCTTTTCGAATTGGGACTTTACGATGTGGACCTGGCTATTGATCTCTTAAATTATGGATACGGAGTGAAGTTCGAGCAGAATGTTCTCGAGAAAATGGCATTGGCTTTGGTGGATAGCTATGGAAAAAAAATGGCAAGAAGAAACGGTGGACTGCACATTGGAAAGCTGATTTCAGCAATGCTCAAAATGTTTGATCCGGTTCGCGAACTCGCCCCGCTAAGTTCCTACTGTGAGAACTATCTGGAGAGTGTTAAGAGAACCGAACACCTTCTTATTCTCTTCAAAGCAACCAGAATAGCAAAAGAGAAGCAGTTGTGTGCCTCCAGAGTAAGAACTAATGATGAGAAGCAAACGGCGTATGATGATATTCTTTCTATGAATGAAGTTGCTGAACAACTGATGGATGTTTTCTGCGAGACTACAAAAAATTATGTTGACAGTGAAGTATGTTTCGATCATTTTTAAACTATATTAACTGAATTGTTTTCAGGCAAAAGCGATCGAAGAATTCAGACGGGAAGCAGATAATATCATTTTCTCTAAAGGTTGTGGACCCGACCAAATTAGAGCCATGGTTGAGAGAGATGAACGAGAGAAATCGTTGATTTTACAATTAACGATGATTTATCTCAACTGCTCTCATTTCTGCCGACTTTACCAGCAAGTCCCTGTCAAACTACAACAGTTGATGAATTCTACCCTCGAGAAACAGTTTGATTTGCAAAAGTTACTGGCTAAAAAAGTCATGGATGATGTGCTGACTGATCAAAGAAAAGTTGGTTTAGATTTTATAGTGAAACTATAATATAAAAGAATTCCAGACAGAAGTGGTTTACGCCTTTGCTGAGCCAAAGGATCAGGTCATCGTACAAGTGGCCAAGGATGCTGTTCAGCCTGTTAAAGCATCAGAACTGTTCGTTTCTAAGCAACACAACTCTCAAGTACCCGGATCTT